>BLKR01000522.1:0-87965 GCA_011170035.1 Teleogryllus occipitalis
TGCAGGCGCGGCTGGGCCGTGGGCTCCGCTCCACGCTTGCGCCTGTCGCTCGGGTACCTAATCGCGCCAAGTGACGCCTCTGGGCACTTGGCCAGCCAGCCCAGGAGTGTTTGCGCCGAGGGCGGTGGGGGCTCTCCCCTGGGACGAGGGGAGCGCGGGGCCCCGCCCCCGCCCTCGCCGCCTCCAGCGCCTGCCAAGACGAGGCGCCTGCAAAGAGACCGGAAAAGCTTATTGCGCCGAGCCCAATCGACCGAGGACGAGGAGTGCCCTAACAAAGTTTGTGTTGACGTGCTACAAAACAATCGTCAAAAAGTGCTTCAGGAATATTTTTAAACGCTTATTGTGCAATTTTTATCTATAAAGTTTTGTATTTCGAGGTTAGGCGGAAGAACGGGCCTAATGAGACGCACAGCTTGGGGCCGAAACTCTAGTCACCTAATTCGAATGAATAGAGAGCCGTGAGAATGGTACATAGAGAGCATGGCCGGTAGGAGAGGAAGAGAATCTAGATTAAGATGTAATGATGAGGTAGAGGAAGGTTTTAAAAATCTAGGTGTTAACAAATGGCGAAGAAAAGCAGAAGATAGAGAGAAATAGGGCTGTTGTAATAAAGGAAACCAAGGGAAAACTTTGAGTGCCGGAGAGCTGATAGAAAAATAATTGTTATAATCGATTTATTTTGTAAATTCTATGACGTACGATAAATTATTCCAAAATACTATTTTCCGAACAATTACTTAATTTAATTTTATATATCAACAACTATAGAGAATAACAATCTCTTCATCACATCATATAAAGAAATACTATCATTTCAATTCTTTTATACATATTTTCACACTTTCACTCAAGTGTATTTCCTGAACTCATAATTCTTACAATATATTTATGGAGTTTGAAAATCGTATGGAAATCTTTATTTTCATTCGAAGAATATTTATTAAACGATATATGTCGCTGCGAGAATATCTTCTGAGTTCGGTTGAGGAATATTCGTTTGTGGATATTCCCCTTAGTTATAAAGATAGGAGAAAGATTTGAGTCGAACTTTCAACGACTTCTGCCCGGATCCAATCACAGTCTGCAGCCATTTCTCTCTCCACACGGCGACATTTCTGCTTCTGGAACCCCTCACACCATGGACTCCGAGTGGACGTGCATCACTCCAAGGAGGATGCGAGCCATCCAATAGGGCTATTCCTTTATAAATAGCCCAACTAGAAGGAAACCAATGCCAGAGAGTACTTACAAAATTACCAGTTCAATTTGAAGTACTGTGATTCATTTAAAGGATGTAATATAGAACCCTCTCGCTTTCGGTCAAACTTAGATAACGTCAGCTGCGAGAGATATATTGAAATGTCGTCACATTCGAACTATCGATTCTTGATAATCCTCCCACGCACGAAATGCGCTTTCGAAGGGTCTCAAGGATGGCGGGGGGAGGCAGAAAGGATGGGAGGATGACGAAGAGAACCACACCCCGCGAGGGGATTTGCTGGCAGCTGTGACAGGTTGAGAAAATGCTCGAAACGTTCTGAGTTGCCTCCGATTTGCAGCGTGTATTTCGGTCCAAATCAGACGCTTAGACAGAAGAAGAAGAGTTACATCTAGAGAGGAATGGCACAATCAAGATTTTAAAGATATGCACAGAAGAGGTATAGTAGAGAGTGACTGGAATGATAGAGGGGTATGGAAATTGGAATGCGAGAGCGGCCGGAAGAGCTGTAAAGTGCTCGTAAGAAGAAAAAAAGAAGAATTTCGCTGCAACGCAGTGGCGGCTCACTTGCACAATCCCCAGATAATCGAAAAAGTCTTATAATATGCTGAGAATATACGCTTTCCACTTCATGGTAATAAATATTCAAGATATTGCTGCAATATCGGTATATGAAATCATTGTGAAATTAAAGAGCGTAGCCCGACCGCTCTTTCCGAGGCCTCGTACGCTCCCAGGCAGTGCACCATGTCACGCTCTAAAGCTCGTTTACTGCATATACTGCGTTTTCTCTTCGGTCGCGCATTGCTATGCTTCAACGTAGGGTCACCGTTGTTTACGCATCAGAACAAGCCCCCGGCTTACAGCGCAGACGGGAGGGAGCTCGGCGCGCCGGGACTGCGAGTGAGGGGAATACCAATTTTCTGTCTTCGACTGAAACATGCTACAACATTTTTAAACGAATTTCGTACTGGGAGAGATGGCCCAGGACAGCAATAGATGTCACTTCAGCCACTCTCACTGGGAGATCTGAGGTGCGAGTCCTGACGGTAGTAGGATTTTCGACACTAGCTTGTCAGCTAGGTCGAATTCAGGCGCTGTCTGAAGGAGAATTATAGCGGCCGGCTGCTCCAATTGCTAGTTTCCCGAGGATTCTCCGATCAAGTGAATGTCGGAGCAGTACCCTAATGGGCCACGGACCGCGCGTGATCTTTCCTACCTCTTTCTGTTCTATCCTCTCTCTCACACACACACTAACATGCACTACACTACCACACGTGCCGGGAGACCGATCGAGAACTTAGAGCTTGTTCCGGCCGAAGCGGAGCTCCTCT
The DNA here is from genome assembly GCA_011170035.1 of Teleogryllus occipitalis. Lineage (NCBI taxonomy): Eukaryota > Metazoa > Arthropoda > Insecta > Orthoptera > Gryllidae > Teleogryllus > Teleogryllus occipitalis. The sequence goes on from BLKR01000522.1 coordinate 2,554, forward strand.
GGTGGGAGATACCTGGTTAGGGAAAATCCCGCTAGTTACGGTAGGTCGGCGCTGGATCTCGCCATACTGCGGGGGAAATACAACTGCCACCTCCCTATATAAAAGCATGCACTACACTTACGGGACTAATGACCTTAGTAGTTGACGCGTCCGGAATCACTAACAATGAATCAATCAATAAATGAATATCGTGTGTTTTTGAAAGAACACAAGTTCACTCAATCCTTGACGGTATTGAATGCAATATTTACGATGTTTGCGGAATTTATTTTCACTTGATGTTTGTTTTGTGGATTTAAAATGTACACTTGTTGAGTCCTTTGTATAAAGTTGGACATTCTGGAAGAAAATCCGTCTTTCTCTCCCCCTTCTGCGCAAGGCGGGTGCAATGATCTTCATGAGAGCATCGAAAGTTAGTCTGCAAATATTTATGTGAATACGAGTGTTTGTTTACCCGATTACAGATGTTTCATTATTGCAGTATATGCCAAGGCAGTTATATCCTCGAAGTAAAATTTTGTTGTCATCACCACCAGGAAGCAGCAATAACTAAGATCATAAAACTAACTGGTATAAAACATGTCCAAACAATAGTGCTTGTCGCGAGGTGCTGAATTGCGTTCACTGTGTTTTTAAAACGAATTTCATTCTTGTTTGTATGAATTTTACTACCGGTAATCGTCTCAATGGAGAACTAATTGAAAAACTTGAGTGCCCTCTACAAATCAAAGACAGAAACATGCGCGCGAGAGGTGAATATACCTGACATCAACACTACAGATAAAATTATGAAGGCAATATTTTAATATATACTCCCATTAAACTTAGTTTTAATTAATTTCCTGAGTTGCTTACGTTTTATTATATATTAGTATTCTGAATGTTGGAAACTGTATTTCCATCATTCGATTTGCTTCAACACTTGTTTTATAACTAGCGTGTAATAAAAGACAATGTGACATAAATTTAAACAACAGGAGCCCTGTCAAAGATTGACAGCATGTAGCAAAATATTTCTGCCAATCAGCAACACACAGAAAATGGGTTACAATGAGAGTACGTACATGACTGATTATTTCCTGTATCTTGACGCGTCAACTGCTAAGGTGACAAGTGTAGTGCATGCTCTTCCTCGGTAGGTGGCGGTGATCTTCCTTGACTGTGGTGGTAACATTTGGTGCCGAACTACACGTTAACTTTCGGTTTTTCCCAACCAAGTACCTTCCACCAGACGGAAAACCGCCCCAGCCAGAACAACCTCTAAGCTCCTGACATGTGTGATAATGTATGCATGTAAATATAACAATATGTATGTATGGGGTGAGGACAGGAAGTGGAAGGAAAGATCGCGCGCGGTCCGTGGCCCGTTTGTTACGGTGGTGTTCCGACATTCGCCTGATGTTGATCGGAGAAACCACGGAAATCTACCGATCAGAGCTGCCGGCCGCTAAAATTCTCCGCCAAACAGCGGCTAAACTCGTCCTACTTATGAAGCTAATGGTCAAAATCCTGACACCGTCGGAACTCGAACCCTAGAACCTGCCGATCAGTGGCACTACAGTAACATCAGATGATGCCCTGAGCCGGTATGCACATGACATTTTGTACCTTTTAGATTGGCAACAAAAGAGAAGAAAGTTGCGAATGGAAAGCTGTTCAGTGAACATAATGAGGGTGGTTGAGCAGATGGTGCGCGGTTGGGGCAGCAACCCCAGGGGGTGGGCGGCGCCGAGGCCGCCCTAGAGAAGTGAGGGCGCGACCGCCTTCCCCTCCGTCCCCACCCCACTCGCATCGCCGCCAGATGGCGCCTGTGATGGCCCGGCGCCTGGAGGGAGGGGGCTGCATAAAAGTTGCCTGAGGGCGCCGGGAGGTGACATCCAAAGTTACTCAAGGTCTAGTCGATAAGCAGAGATAACGCTCCCAGTTTAACACACGTTGAGCTTTTTCATTCACTTTGTATGTACAATCATTTATTTTTGCGTTTTCGAGTCAGGCATAAATGATTTCTGTTTCTTATAACTTTGAAGCCTTAAATGCCGAATGTCGTTTTACGGAATAATGGAAAGTTCTTAGAAAAAATCGTAGAATAGCGCGGTGAAACTCTATTGGCCCTCGTCTATAGGAATGAAATTTGGGACGAATAGTGATTTTATATTTGGGCATAGTTTGCTTTCCGACTTTCCTTTTGTTGTTTCCTCTTCCTATACATATTATATCTGCCGGTAGGTATTTTGGAACTTAGTTGTGGGACTCTTACAACTTCAATTACAATTGGCGTAAATTGTTCAATAATACAATGTAACTTACAATTATTTTTAAAATAATGATGATAATAATATAAAAATCATAAAAAACAACATATCTATAGACACACTATAAATTTAATTTACTACGGAGCGACATAAGTAACATTAAACACGTAAATTTCTTAATACACTTCACAATTCTATATTGTACTTCATTTCTCTTTCTCATTCTTTAATCCATTCAAATCGACATCACGACACAACACAGATACAAACCCGAAATTAATAATCGTTATATTACGAATTTAATAATAACAATGTAATGAATAGTAAAACTAGTAACTGTTTTAATACGTCTAACATATGAACGAACGAAACATTCAATTATTATTATTTGTTCAGTTTTGAACTCCCTGAGGAAAGATTTCAAGGACTGTTGCAGGCATCTTATTACAGTTCTTTATTATTTTGTTTGTACAGCAAAATGTTACGTCTGGCCTCTGCGACTTCAATTTAATTTCATGCTTGCGAACCCCTAAATTTAAGTATGCGGGTCTGTCGCGTCAGCTGTTATTATCTTGCGAATCTAGATAGCAAGAATACGTTTCGCATCAGACACAGAATCTTACCTTAACTCTCCTAACGTTGTATGATTTTCATTCGGTTACCGTCCTATTAACTCGGAATAGTAAATTTACATGCTCTTCCATATATTCAATTTAGAATCTTTTGTCGTAAATTTCTATAAGGTCCCAACAAACCTTATCTTATTTCATAAATGGACGAACCGGAGATAAACCAATTGGCCCACTTTCACGGAATTCTTTCGTGGTATTCGCCTAGTAAAATGCAAGGACCTCCAGGTTCTTTCTACGACAAAATGTACATGATTTTCCCAATTTAAGTTGATATCAACTGTTATTGACTTTATAAGTGGGTAATTGGCCATTCTCTTCGAGTTATTGACTTCGACGATCGTGTTGCTACTTTTTCACTGAGTGGTCTAATAAAGGAGAAAACGGAATCGGATAATTGAAGAAATTCGCGAAAGAGTTGAAATTGAAGGAAGATAAAAAGGAGAAAGAAAAGAAGAAAGGGAAGGTGAACAACAGAATAATAAGAAAAATAAGAGAAGACGAGGAGAATAAGAGGAGAAGACAAGCCAAGAAAAGGAGACGAAAAGAGGATGAATAGAACAAGAAGAGATAAAGGAGAAGAATAAGAGTAAGAAGGACGTTAAGAAAAAGAATGAGAAAAAGAAGAGACCAAAGAAGAGGAAAAAGAAAGGGAAGACGATGAAAAGAAAGACGAAGAAAACGATAAAGAAAAAAGGTAGAAATATAAGAGGAAAACAAGAATGAGAAAGGAGAAGATGCAGAAGTAGAAGGTATAGAAACCAGTAGAGCTACAACAGCACTTTGTGAACCAACATCCTGCATTATTTTAAACTTTGCAATTTTCAAAATTGAGAGTTCAAAGAAAATACGGAACCACTTTTGAGATATTTTATAAATTACATTAATTTTAAAAAAATACTCATATATATATATATATATATATATATAATATATATATATATATATATATATATATATATATATATATATATATTGTTTGCCGAGTTTGCCGAAAATAGGACTAGCACCATTTTTTATCCTCCTTTAATACCTGTGAGGAGAAAATTTAAAGAAAAAATTAGAGCCACCTTTGAAAAAATAATGGTTTAAAAATTGCCTTTATTTCACATAAAATTAAGCAAAAACGACTCACATTTCCAAAAAATCGAACGTGACGTTATTTCAAGATTAGATTTCTGTCTTTGAAGACCACACTTTATTAAAGAAAAAATCTCTGCATTCAATTGTAGTTGTAAGAATAATACATCACAGATGTACGTTGTACCCCTAAAAAAACTTTATAAACCCTTGCAAATACTTTGCCAGCAAATTAACAAAATATTTTTTCAAAGCACCACCAATTAATGTTTCTACATAAAAAAGTGACATTTTGGCTTTGATTTACAGTAAAAATTATTTCACAGTTTCAAACCCTTGTTTTTTACGTTTCCCAGGCGCTTGCACTGCTCGTATCACAGAGTTGTCTCATCGCCCTCCCATTTTCATATATTCAATAGTCACACCGAGTAGCACAGCCTTTCCATCACGCGCCCATCTTCTTTTCTACCTTGCGCAGCCGCACGCACCGCCGAGGCCTATCCGCGAAGTGACCCGCCCCGCCCCTGCCGTCCGTCAGGGGACGGGCACACGCGTCTGTCGCTGGGAAATGATTACTTTTTGAGGGCTATATTTCACCGGCGTCCCAAACTATCGCGCAGCAGGTGATCAATCCTAGGCGCGGGCGGGCGGGCGGGCGGGCGGGCGGACGGGCGTCCGGCGCCGCGACGTCCGCCAAGCGCCCTGCAGAGCCACCCCTACAGGAGCGAAGGGGTGGGGAGACACGACCTCCCCGCTTACGGAGCAACATTCACGCACCCAACTGTTAGTAGCCTCTCACTATTACAGCCGATTGACAAGACTATTTCCATTGCGGCGACTGGCCGAGTAAACACATAGTGAGCATTACCGTTGTCTCTCCAGCGACTCCCTACTTATGGAGTGACATTCACGCACCCAACTGTTATTAGCCTCTCACTATTACAGCCGATTGACAAGACTATTTCCTTTGCGAAGACTGAACGAGTTAATACAGTCAGCATTACCGTTGTCTCTCCAGCGACTCCCTGCTTACGAAGTGACATTCACACACCCAATTATTATTAGCCATTCAATGTTATAGCTAATTGAAAAGACTATTTCCATTGCGACTCCTGGCTGAGTTAAATCAGCGTCAGCATTACCGTTGTCTTTCTATTGATTCCCTGCTTACAAAGCGACATTCATGCACCCAACTGTTATTAGCCTCTCACTGCTCTAGCCAATTGAACAGCGTATTTCCACAGTAACGTCTTTCTGAGTTAACTCAGAGTCAGCATTACTGTTGTTTTTCCAGTAATTTACTACTTATGAAGCAACATCCACACGCCCAACTGCTATTAGCCATTCACTGTTACAGACAATTGAAAATACTATTTCCATTGCGGCGACTGGCCGAGTTAACACATAGTCTGCATTACCGTTTTCCCTCCAGAGACTCCCTTCTTACGCAGTTATATTCACACACCCAACTGTTATTAGCCTCACACTGCAGTAGACAATTCAAGAGCCTATTTTGATAGTAACGACTGTTTGAGTTAACTCAGAGTCAGCATTACCGTTGTTTTTCTGTTGATTCCCTGCTTACGAAGCGACAAACGCAAACCCAACTGTTTTTAGCCACTCATTGCTGGAGCCAATTAAAGAGCCTATTTCTATAGTGACGACTGAGTTAACTCAGATTCAGCATCACCTCTGTCTCTCTGGGGACTCCCTGCTTTTGAAGCCACATACACACACCCAACTGTTATTCGCCACTCAGTACTGGAGCTAATTGAAGAGCCTATTTCCTTAGCGGCGACTGGTTGAGTGAATTCAGATTCAGCGTTATTGTTTATTATTGTAGCATTTCTCCAGAATTGTCTGATTCGTGAAGTTTAAATGCATGGCGTTGAATTAACCTAAGACTCAAGAGGAAGTTCCAAATATAATTCCGAAACGCTGCATTAAAGCCTAATTTTTAACTAACTTTTTACCATCACAGAAAACATGACATTTCTAAGCATGCCATGAATTTCGATGAGCATTAAAGGAATGGAATCTTTTAATTTTGAAAAGTAATGTCAGATTAGTTCGTATTTGAAGTCGATGGTTTTCAAACTATTACACATATAGTCAAATCTTGATGTCAAATGCGGGTACGTAACTTCCAAACAAGCTAAAAGTTTTGCTCTTTCCACATTGAAAATTCCAGGTAATAATGCAGCTAGAAAGTCTACAACAGAAAAACGCCACTAGCTATCTGCCATTAAAATACAAATTCAAAAACAACCATCTCGCACAGCCCAAATTCACTGATTGTCGTTGAAGTTGGCGGCGCTGGCGAGTTCAATGACTGTTGCGACGCTCTCTTCCGGAGATTCACCCAAATACGTGATGCCAAACTCCTGTGACAGAATGTAGTGTTCCACATAATCAAAAGCGGTTGAAGGAGGTGGGCACAGTTACAAGTTATAACTGAGAAAAAAATACCTGGACTCTGTGGATTTTCCAGGAGCGGCTCCAAAAACGATACAGCTGTTTCTAGTCGAGTAGTGTCTTAACATAAGATAAAGAGTAAAATAATATTTAGTTTTCGAAGTTACTTATTTATGCGCGGACTCGCAGTTTGCACGCGTATTGTTACGTCACAATTAGATACACGTGTAACTGAGTGATGTGTCCCTCGCTCTCAATTCACAATTTTTTACCCTGCAGAGAGGGAGTGAGAGTTGGGAACATATTTTTAATACACAATCTTCACTCTAGAGCAGGGCTGTTCAACTTTGTGTGTGCCACTTTATTGTGCCCCACGAAAGGCTTTTAGTCAAACGTGAAAGTCCTTTACATCCAAGTTGGGCGAGAACATTACGCTCTTAGTTCACGCACCCCGTCGTGGTCAACATCCCCATAATTTAAAAATAGGTTAAGTTTAGATTGAAGTTTTTTTCTAGTAAATTCATAAATTCAAAAGCATCCCACTATATTTCACTGTTATGCATGGAACGGCCTGATATCTTGCAGCCGGGCAGAGTATCCGGGCAAACTGCTGAAATCAACAATATGGAGACCCGTTCGGAACGCCCGAGTAATGAAAATCAGACCCGTAACTACGATAAAGATTTTAGTTGTGATCCTTGAGGCCTTACAAGTTGGACACCCCTACACTAAAGATATCCATTTATGATCACCATCCCATCATTTCTTTTGTTCTATCCTGAACATTTTTTTTTTATTTACGGAAGTTTGCCTATTATTATCGCTGATAGTCTCCTCCAAAATTTTGAATGTTTGAATATCACCTGAAACTCATTTACTTTTAAGGAATAAGTATAGCTTAAAATTCATTTCAGTCATGAATAAATCGCCGCAGAGTTGCAATGATTGATTGATTATGTCGTGTTGTGGGTGCGTCAATTGCCGTGGACATTAGTCCTGAAAGTGTAGTACGAGTTATAACTCGGGATATCTTCCCCCAATAGAACGTGAGATCGGCGCCAACGTACGGCTTGCGGGATATTCCCCTCTCCAGGAATCTCCGCCAATGGAGGGCAACGCCCTAGCCTGGAGGTCGAATTCCACAAATGGTCTCTCGTCATGTTGATTGATTGATTAGTGATTTCGCACATTAGACGCGTCTGCTCATTAGACGCGTAAATTTAGTCCATGTTTTCTCCTCGGGAGGAGGCGGTAATCTTCCCCCGCTGGATGGTCAGACCCGGCGACAACCTACTGTCGGCTAGTGAAGAATTCCTCAACCAGTATATACCATAAGCCCACCTCTGTAGCCAGAACAAGCTTTAAGCTCATGCCCGGTATCCCACTATGTATGTAAGTAAGGGGTTAGGATAGTAGAAGGAAGGGGAAGGTAATATCGCGCGCGATCCGTGACCTGTTTGTTAGGGTAGTTCTGGCATTCGCCTGATCTTCATCGGAGAAACCGCAGAAAACTACCAATCAGAGTAGCCGGCGGCGGAAATTCTCCTCGAGTCAGCGACTGAACTCAACAGGCTAACTATGGGCGCATAATCTGCCACCGCCGGGATTCGAATCTCGGACTTCTCAGTCAGAGGTACTGTAGTGACATCAGTTGATGTCCTGAGCCACCTCTCATGATGTGTGGTAGTGAAGTGGATGAAAGAGTGTGTGCGCAAAAGAATACAAGGGAAGAAGGTTAAGAAAGGAAGGCTCGTTTGTTAGGTACTGTCACGGAATACTATGGATCAGAGCAGCAGATCGCTAGAATTATTCTCGAGTCTGCATATGAATTCGAAATAGCCATAAATCCAGCGTGGAAATCCTGTTACCGTGGGTAATCAAACCCTAAGACCTTCCAGACACAGGTAACGCAGAGACAACACTTGTTACCCTGAGCCTCTTAGCCGGTTTATCTACACTCTCAGAAACTTCTGCATTATTTTAATGTAAAAGTACATGAAAGTAATTTTCGTGTATGTAAATTAAATTTAATGTACACATACAGTAACTTAAATATACGTGTACATAAATTTAACTGCGTGTACAATTAAGTTTAATGTACACAAGTAAATTAAGTTAACAGTCGTACATTAAATCTACATTGATTTTAATTTAAGCATTAAATTTAATGTACAGGGACATTAATCTCCCTTTAATGTTCAATGTATATTAAAGTTCATGTACAGTCGTACATTAATCTCCCTTTAATGTTCAATATATTATAATTCATGTACAGTCGTACATTAAATCTGATATATTTTCTGACAGTGTAGTGTAGCGGGTCCGGTGATTGGCTGCGAGGCGTCAGCTGCCGCTCCCACAACGCAGGGTGAGTATCGACTGCCCCTCTGCGCCCCCGCCGCCACGGCTCAGCGCACACGACCGCGTGGCGTCGCGCCGGGGGCGCCGGCCGCGATGTATGCGCCGCCCCCGCGCCGCCCCTATATCACGCGCCCGTCACTGCCACGGCGCGCGCTCACCGCCCCGCCCGATTTTTATTAAATTAGCCGTTCGTCTGTTCCGCCTCGACAGCCGCGAGCCGCCTCCGCTGACCGCGCTCCAGCGGTGTGGGTGCCGCTGCCGCTGGCTCCACGCACTGTGACTGAAGCGCTGGCATCACGGTCGCCCCCCACACAGCCCAACTGCCATCAGATACCTGCAGTGACCGGTTGAGATGGATTGATTGATTGATTGTCAGTGATTGCGGGCATTAACTACACTGGTCATTAGTCCGTAAATGTTGTGCGTGTTTTTGCTCGGGAGGTGGTGGTGGTCTTTCCCCGCTGGATGGCCAGATCCGGCGCCGACGTATCGTCGGCTAGCGAGGTTTTCCTCAACCAGGTATCTCCCACCAGCGATGCATCGCCCCCGCCTGGACGAGTTCTCGACCGGTCTCCCGGCAGGTGTGGTAGTGTAGTGCGTGTTAGTGTGTGTGTGTGTGTGTGTGTGTGTGTGTGTAAGGAGTGAGGTTGGAGAAGGAGGAGGAAGGAAAGATCGCGCGCGGTACGTGGCACGTTTGCTCCGGCATTCGCCTGGTGTTGATCATGAGAATCACGGAAAACTACCGATGAGAGCAGCCGGTCGCTAGAATTCTCCTCCAGACAGCGACTGAATTCGACCTAGCGTACAAGCTAGTGTCGAAAATCCTGCCACCGTCAGGACTCGAACCCAAAACCTCCCGATCAGAGGGTCTGCAGTGACATCAGTTGATGCCCTGAGCCATTTATCCCGGTACAATGCCGTTAGTGAACGACGGCGCCCCAACCTCGCTATTCTATCAAGCCGAACACCCCCTACCTCCCACTGCACACCGCGTGTCCAGCGCTCTTTTTACTGCATTTGCACCGACGCGAAAAGCAGCCATTAACGTAACTCGCCGGCACGGCGCGGCCATTGCACGCCGCGCACAACGTCCATCCGTCTGTCGGCCGAGACAACTCGGCCCGCTCGCCCGCAACAACTCGCCAATTGCTCAATAAATTCACGGGAGATTTGTTTTCTAAAGATGTTGCTCCGCTTGGGTGAGTTATCGCAATGTTCTTCGGAAAATGTAACATGTGAACTGACAGATGTCAACGAGACGTCGCAGTCTTCAACGCGGAATGACATCCGTCACTTGGGAGAGCAGCTATGAACGACGCGGGGAACCGACGTAGTGCCTGTGATGATTAATTTTACAGAATTTCAATACCCAGCTCGCTCATAAATTCCTTTGTGTTTTCAATTTCCGATGAAAGGAAAAACGTATAACAAGTAGAGAATGTTTAAAAGTGATTTTGAAGCGTACTCGACACATTTGAGTATGATATTCGAAAATGAGAAACTGTCTTTGTGAAGATTATTTGAACATGTATATGAAAGACGCATTGTTTTAAATCAGCAATTGAAGAATACTAAGTTATGTAATAAGTGCACGAGTACCTCGCACTACTATTTAAAACAACAAGTGCAAAACATCTTTGGCACACGGTCGTGCGAGAAAAACGTGTTTCACGCTAAGATTTAAGTTTCATTGAAAACATAGCTTCAATAACTGAATTTGTGTTCTTGGTCTCTTTGTTGTGGAAATTATTTCTTGTAATTATGTCTATATCTATTGCGTACCACAGTATTTTTTTGAGTACCACAGACTTTATTATTGTAGTAGCCTCTAAATCTTAATGAGTTACCACTATGTGCCTGTGAAGAAGGTTATAAAACAGCTTATCATGATTTATGCGATTGTGTAACACGACCACTTTCGAACACACTTCGAAATGAAAACGATAATATTTTTGTAGTATATACAACACTATACAGTTTTATTAAAATACAGTTTACTTAAACAAGATACAGTTTTATTAAAATATAATTTTCAAAATTTGCAAAAGTATTGTGAAAAAATATTTTCTCGAACAAAATTATTCATAATAACACAATTAATTTATATATTTAATCGTAATCCTTATTATTCTAATTATTTGTTTTATAATACATTTATTCTTATTCCTTACTATAAATATGTTTTCTAAATGTTATTTTATGTTATTAACGAAATTTATCATGGAGACAGTTATTATAATTTGCTATTAATTTGTTTCTTATGGTTAAACCAATCAGTTTTAAAGACATTGTGTTATGAGCTAAATGTTCTGTGAAATTCTACAGCATAAGTGCAGAACAATTTGTATTTGCTAAAATAAATAAATAAAATAACCTCTGATAGACATTTCCCCAATTTTCTTTAATTTTCTAATATATGTAGTTATAGAGAAAGGTATGTAATATGTTATGTAATTCATGGTAGTTGGAGCTAGACGCATGGGATATTCCATTTCGAATATCGGTAGGGAATTCAATATTCCGAGATCCACAGTGACGAGATTGTGCCGAGAATACCTCATTTCAGGCAAAACGTCTCACTATGAACCACGCAGTGGTTGAAGGCCTTCACTTAATGACCGAGAGCAGCGGCGATGGGTAGAGTTTTCAGTGCTAACAGCCATGCAACAACACTCAATGAAATAATGGCATAAATGTATGTGGGACGTACGTCGAACGAAGCAATTAGGAGAGTGCAGCGAAGTTTGGCTTTAATAGGCTATGGTGGCTGAAGTCTGACCGAGTGCCTTTGCTAACTACACGAGGTCGACTGCAGCGCCTCTTCCGGGCTCATGGCCATATAGATTGGATACTAAACGTCTGGAAAACCGTGGTATGGCCAAATGAGTCCCAAATTCAGTGTAAGAGGTGATGGTAGGTTTTAAATGTGGCGCAGCCTCCACGAAGCCATGAATCCAAGTTGTAAACAAGGCACCGTGCAAGCTGGTGGTGGATCCATAATGGTATGGGCTCCTTTTACATGGAATGGATTGGGTCCTCTGGTGTAACTAAACCCATCATTGACTGAAAATAGTTATGTTCAACTACTTGGAGACTGTTTGACGCGATTCATGGATTTCAAATTCCCAAACATCGATGGAATTTTTTATGGATGACAATGCGTCTTATCACCGGGCGGCGATTGGTTTGAAGAACTTTTCGGATTGGACAAATCGAGTGAATGATTTGGCCACACAGATCGCTCGACATAAATCCCATCAAACATTTAGGGGACAGAATCGAGAGGTCCGTTTGTGCACAAAATTCTGCACCAGCAAAATTTTCGCAATTATGGTCGGCTATAGAGGCAGCATGGCTCGATATTTCTGCAGGGGACTGTTGACGACTTTGTTCGAGTCCATGGCACGTCTTGTTGCTGCACTTCGCCGCGCAAAAGAATGACCGACACGGTAATTGGAGGTATTCCATGACTTTTTTCACTTCGATGTATGTACTATCAATTATCGATTTCGTGACTTTGATGGAAATACATGTTTTGTAGTTCCTTGACACCCAAAATACATTTTAAATATATCGCTGCTTCTCAGGAAGCATATCTTTCTTTCTACAAGTCAAGTACTATAAAATATGTTAAAATATTAATCTTACTGCTTCAAACGTCTGTCATGCACCTTACGTCAACTAACTACACTCAATATTCAGTTTTCATTTAATTTCCATTATTCTGGTTATTATTAATTAAAATATTGTAATATCACGTTCGATATGTAAAAATATAATATGTTCTTGTAAAAAGAAAGGTGAACTTTACGTCTTTATGCATTCTATTAGATATTAATTAATTATACATTTTGTGATTTTGTTCACTTCAATAAGAGTTTTTAACTTCTCACATCAGTATAAGTTCTTTCTCGTACTGGAGAAGTCGGTGATAGCGCTTGTGTAGCCCGAAATATTTGCAAAGCCTAAACTTCACTAGACAGCTAAATTCTTACTCTAGGAGAGAACTGATTGAAAGTCGTTAACAGTAGATTCCCGTCCATGTAATTGGAACAAATGTAATTGATAAAGATTGAATCAAATATGCACAAGCAATTATTCTATTTTACTAATTTTCTGCTCATAATTTTTTATTTCTTTCAAATTTTCTTTTATTAAATTCGTTTGCATGCATTTTTTTACTGCAGAAAATAAAATTTCTGCATCACAAGATGTACCAACCATACTTAAATAACGAAAGTTGGGCTATCATGATCTTAAATACTGCGTTTTCAGTTTATTCGTCGCAAATCCCCTGTTCAAGCTAGGTGGTGTTTAGCAATGTTTGGGGGACTTTCCGTTCGGGGATGTCTGAAATTGAACATTACAACGCTCTCACGTCAGCGTGGGTTACGACTATCGATCTACAAGGATATCATTATACGCGCATGTATTCTTGAGCCCCATAATACGTACTCCCACTCCCTTACCAACATTAATTAAATTAAAAATAAATTATAGCAACGAGCTTCATTGATAAAATCTGATAACCAGAAATGTTCGCTGTCGCATAAAAGAAATTATTTTGCATCGATAAACGAGCTTCAGATTTGACATAATATTCCTGTCGTCAAAATAACCACCCCACTCCTCTCACATCTTGCAAAACGCAGGCTCAACAAAGCGTGCGCGGATAATACCCGTCTTTGGCCAGTCAGCATTCGTCCATCTAAAGGCGGCTCCACACATTCGGCATTCGCCGAACAGCGAGCTAGAGCTCGCCCAATCCCGAGCAGCTGACGTGTTCGGAGATATGTTCGCTGCCTTTGATGTGTCCAAAAGACCGACACGCGGTGGGTAGGGCGAACCCCAAAGGTTCATCACCCGGCAAATAGCGAGCAACTTATCCACACTACTCGGGATTCGGCGAGCGGTTGCTCGCTGTTCGCCGAATAACGAATGCGTAGAGCCGCCTTAAGGCCTTCCTTTTTCGCTGTAATACGATAGCATCTTTGTTACAGTTGATTACGATTTAAATATTTCGAATGTGTATTTTACATGAAAAGCGGCAGGCTTCAAGAAATTTTGATTTAAATATCACGGCCTGGCGCTCAATTCAAACCAATTGCTGCGACACCCCAAACAGGGTCGCGTTAAGACGCTTCATGTCGCCTTCTTGCTTTGGTCATCGGCGAAAGCATTGAGTTTGTGAAGAAAATACCGCGCACTAGGGTTCTCTAATAGTGACTACTATCATTCAGTCTATTAAATTAATTTAGAATTCAGTGATGTTCAAAATGACAAACACGGTAAAAACTAAAAACAAACCTCCTGGAATACTGAAATATACCTCCTGGAATGCACCACATTTTAGAGGGAGGGAACTGATTACGGAAAGAAATTAAAATTCTCATGTATTTACTCTTTTGACAATGCAAGTGAACCCCTTGTATCGGAGCTACTTAAACGGACTGCTTCGGGCATTAAATAGTACGGGCATTAAGAGTACCATGCCAAGATAATCTGTCCAGATGGATTTGACAAGAAGGGACGAAATGTCCTCTTTTGTATTGGAAATGGGGAAGTACTTTTAAATGCTCCCAAGACTTACGCTATGCGAAGGATACTGCGTTTTGTTTTGTTTTTTGTTATTTTTTTCAATTTTTTCATGTCTCCCACAAAGTAACATTTCATTGTTGTATAAATAAATGGCATTTATCTCAAATTTCTCATTTAACAAACAAAATCCATAGATACAATTCATAGGTATCTGCATTTACATCATTTACTCCATGAAATACGACAGTGCTAGTACGACATATTGTACACCATTTGTATGGTGGTGGTGGCTATAGATTCACTCCTCTGTGTTAAACACTGTTCTGCTGGTCTGTGCAGCAGAACTGGTACCTAATTGATTCACTAGAGGCGAGTACCAGTGCTTAAGATAAAAAAATTCATCTAATAGCAATGTACTGTAGAACAAATTGAAATAAAATTATAGTATTGTATTAAAATTTGAACGATTTACATTAAAAAGAAAAATCTTAAACACCGTGGTATGTACAAAATTAATCATATTCCTCTTTCACAGAGCAGTGAATGTGAAGAAAGCCTGTGCAGCGCGGGGTATTTTGCTAGTTAGCAAATCCAACGCAAGTGAAAGAAGGCAAGTGGGGTTGGTGCTGGCAGTGTGAGAGCTGAGGGAGGGCGGAGCGCCGGCGACAGCCAGCGCGTCGTTGACCTCTGGAGCAGCGCTGCGCTCGCCCCGGGTGGCAGAGGGGGGGGGAGGTTACCCCAAGTTCCGGTTCGCGGCCGGGTTACCCGAAGTTGTCGGGCGCCTCGGGGAGCCGACGGACGCGGCGGGTGGAAGTCGCCGGCGGGCGTGTGTACATAACGCGAGGCCTGTTTATTAGGCCCAGGGCGGCGGTGGGCTGCGGTGCGGCGTATTGCGGGGCGGGGTGAGGCGGGGAGTTTCTGACGGGGCGGAGAGAAATCTGGGCGAGGAGTACCGGGGCGGGGAGTATCGGGGCGGGGAGCATCGGGGCGGGGAGTATCGGGGCGAGGAGTATCGGGGCGGGGAGCATCGGGGGCGGGGAGCATCGGGGCGGGGAGCATCGGGGCGGGGGGAGCATCGGGGCGGGGAGTATCGGGGCGGGGAGTATCGGGCGGGGAGTACCGGGCGGAGTATCGGGGCGGGAGCATCGGGGCGGGGGAGTATCGGGGGCGGAGAGTATAGGGCGGGAGTGTCGGGGTGGGGAGCATCGAGGCGGGGAGTATCGGGGCGGGGAGAATCGGGGCGGGGGGTATCGGGGTGGGGCGGAGCGGGGCGGAGCGGGGCAGCGCGGGGCGGAGCGGGGCGGAGTGGGGCGGAGCGGGGCGGAAGGGGGCGGAGCGGGGCGAAGAGGGGCGGGGCGGGGCGGAGCGGGGTGGAGCGGGGCGCGGCGAGTCGCGGCGGGCAAGACGTGGCGGGGAGTGGCGAGGAGTGTCGGGGAAGTGCGGGCCGGGTGGTGCGCGCGCAAGACCCTGGGGGACGCCGCGGGCCGCGAGGGCTGTTTGCCCTGCTCTCCAGCGCCTCCGCAGCGCCCTTTCCCCCACCCCACCACCCTTCGTGGTGGCGCCGTCAAGGCGGGGCAGGCACTGCGAGGGCGGCTGAGCGAACCATGTCAGAGCTGGCAAATCGTTGCTCTTCCCAGCAATGCCACCACGTACGTGCACGCAGCTTGCTCGTACGGGCATCATCCATCCTTGTGCCCGATCATCTTCACGGTAGTCCTCCTCTGTCGGTCGTATTTTTATTGTATCATTTCCTCAATTATTTTGATAAAATAATTTTGTACAGACATTTGTTTTTCGTAATAAATCTGTATTGTTGGTTCATTCGACTAATAGATACTGAATCGGGGAGTGCCTTTATAATTCAGATCCTGTAGCTTTGCACGTTTGTGCAGGAGTCGGCGCTGATTATTCCTTTTGCCTCGGCAGATCTGGAGTTTCGAAGTTGCTCGGGCGTGCGCGCTGCTTCGATTGATTGATTGATTGATTGTCAGTGATTCCGGACGCACCAACTACTACGGTCATTAGTTCCGTAGTGAGTGTTTTTTATCGGAAGGAGGCGTTTGGCGAGTGGTCTTCCCGTTTGTCGGTCCGGCGCCGACCTACTATCGGGTAATAGGGTTTTCCCTAACCAGGTATCTCCCACCAGCGGGGCACCGCCCCAGCCGGGACAAGCTCTAAGCTCCCGACCGGTTATTGTAGGTGGACACTAGCGTTGACTACCATAACACCAACTGAAATTCAGGTAATACCAGTAACAAGAAAAATTATACAGTTAAAATTAACGGGGAATACTTTGAAAAGAGAGGGAAAATATCGTAAGACACTATCGATTTAATAATCTTCAAAACAAAAGTGGTGGCCACTCAATTTGATTTACGTGTCCTTTAGAGTTTTGATTACAAACTCCTTTAGAATTTCCGTAACTTTACCTTTGCTGTCTATTTAAACTTTTCCTACTGGATACTTCCTAGCTATAGTTGGTAAAAGAAAAATATGACGCAAAAATGGAAAATATATGAAAATGTCTATTATAGTAAAGATAATTCTTGTACTCTTATAACTTTCTATTGTACAAGTTTCTGAATATTCAATGTCCTTTATAATAATTTCTGCCTTCTATTTTATCGTGATGTTTTACAACAATAATGAGATAAAATTTTAATTTTAATTACTACGTATGTAGGTTAATTAATAAATTCGTATACATTTTTCCCGGCAGAATTTTGACAATCCTTCTTTCTTTTCTCTCTCTGTCTCAACATCTTAAGTACCATCAAAAAACATTATTATTTTAATTTCTGAGTTCTAGTGAGGTTATAATACCCTCCCTTCTTCTGTGTCTTATCAGCGAACCGGCGGCCGTCTCGTGACCTTGGCAGACATCCCCCAGGGTGCGAAATAACTGGTCGTATTCTCTTACTACAAACGTTTTCAAAAAGAAATTTTATAATATTCTTAGTTACAAAAAATCTGACTTAATAACCTGCAATTCTAAAAAAACCTGCAGCTTACTGATAACAGTCTCTGGATGGAATTGTTCTCGCGATTGTAATAATAAAATTTCCGTTTCGTTAATGCTTTCGAAGAATTCGGTGTGAGAGGGGTTAGCTTACTGGCCTCTGAACCCCCAGTGTGCGGGTTCGATCCCGCCCGAGGTGCGTGGGTTTTCGAAGGGCAAGAAATCTACAGTAGCTAAGGCACGCTTGTGGCATGGAAAAGAACCCTGGCGGAACCCAGCAAAATTGAATCTCTTCGACAGCATTCGCCCTAAGGAGATCTCAAAGTCTCCTAACCAGACAGTTCGGATATAATAAACTGAGCTTGCCATCAGGTGGAGAAATTGAGAGTCAAATCCCAGACGCATTTACGGGACCACCCACGTAGTGCAGTGCTCGATGAAGGTCCCCAGACCGGCCTCAGGGGTAGGGTCGAAAACACGGGTGCGGAACAACTGCCTAAGGGCAGTCTCCTGTAATGTCGCAGACTAGCTCTCTCATCCTTTTTTGGAGAGACGGTCCCACCTGACGACCATGACAACCAATTACCATGGTGCAATGTCAACGTGTGAAGGGTTGCTATTTGAGAATCGTCATCTGTTTTCCGCAAACGACACGCGGATGAAAGTTGATATACGCTCTGTACAATCCTTAAGCTATCCTTGTTCATAATGAACAAATTAGATGTACACAAATGAGACCCTGTCGTCTTTATTCATCACGACGCTACACTCCCCGCTAATGGTCCCATGCAATAAATAAATAAATTTCTAAGAATTTCCAGAAGGCGAATGTTGTGTTGAAACTTGCATTGGGTTTTGCCTTCTTGTTGATGTACCGCATGCGTCTGCTGCCAAACCACTTTCTGAACTTTGGCGTTTTTCCTTTTGAGCGTCTTCAGTCTAATTACTCTCCCTCGTGATAGAAATTCGCTAGAATACCAAACAGAGTTTGCAGACAAAGGAATGTAGTGGTGGACACCTGGTGACTGAGCGCACCGGTTATCTCTCTCTTGAGTGCCAGTTCGGAACTCCGCACGTTTTCATCAAATTGGTGCCCTTTACTAATAAAACTATAGAAAGATTCTAAAGTACCCGGACAACCGTGATATTAAATCCATTTAAATAGCATTAAGAAAACCATAAGTTTTACAAATAAGTTCCAAAACAATAGTTTCAAAAGGCTGTAAAGAAGAGATTACATCATTAGAATTATTATTCAACTCACGTTACATTTTATACGTTGAAAATCTCCAAAAAGTAGTCTTGTTAATCATTTAAATCACACATTACATGTAGTGGATTTCTTTTGCGAATGATTAACTCACTTGGGGTATTCCCAATACGTAGATAGAACTCGATTAAATTGCTGTTAACTGATAATGTAGAATCTAACGACGAACTCGTAGCTCACGGATTTTGGTTTTATATGCGCCTGTCCCCAATAGTAACACCAAGAAAATGAACTAAATCTTGCTTCAGGTCAATCGCCTCTCTACCCGCGCCGTAGCTTTCGACGTATTGATTTTTCGTACAGCCCTAGTAATAGCCGATCTCGTTCTGGATATTACGCTAGTTCGTATTCTTACTCTGATGGTGGGAGTGAGCCGTCGCACCATAAACTTGAGTAGCGTGCACATTATGGACGTTTTACATGTGAAGCACTAGCCATCCAGTAGGCCACGTGTTTCTGGGTGTCAACGTAGCGAGCACTTGCTCAATCCCTGTGCAAAACGCACAGCATCGCATCAAGATATAGAGGCTCACATCACAAGCGCTAGGCCTCAGCGGTCTTGAGGAATCGAACAGGAATATCAGTTTTCTGTGTTAGTTTAAAGATCACTGAACTTGGCGTGTGGGAAGAAAGTTTCAGTTATTTGTTTCCTGTATTGAATGAAACATTTAGGATATTTGGTGAATTTATTTTGTGTTATAGGTTTACTGTTTGAAAATGTGCATGTAAAGAGTGCAGTTTTTTGAAAAATTGACTGCCTTGGAGGAGTTTTTTCTTGGATTTCTGGGTATTATTGAGTGCAGTCTCTCAGTGTCTATCCTCAAAGTGATTTTGCGTCGTTACGCATACGAGTGTATGTGCGAATTTGAACCACACTTAGATTTTTTGATAGGTGTTTTACTGATGTTATTGTTGTCGTCGCTCCTGCTCCTAGTAGATTGGAACCGACCAATCTTCTTTCTTGAACGAAGTAAGAATATCTTCCATTTTGTGCATGATCTTTTGTGCAACTTTTATCTTTACTTTAGTAAAAAAAGAAGAGTGTTCATTATTTATTTCTCCGGTATTAGAAAGCGTATTTGGTTTAAAGTTAACGAAATTCCGTTTGGTTTTGGCCTTCTTGAAGAAATATTTGAAATACAGAGACCTCTGAAAAGCGTGTTCCAAATTTTCAAAATTATATTCCAAATGTGTAATCTGATAATGGAAAATTATAGTGTGTTTTTCATAATGAACACAGGTGGTAATGTGGAAGTCATTCGAAGACTGATCTGCTCTGCATTTCCTGTATACTATTTGGAGGTTACTTTACATAGAGGAAAATTGACTTTAAAGCACAACGCGTATCATAACAGATCTTTTTATCATAACTATAAAGAATTAAAATCACATAGTATAAATATGGAAGAAACATGAAGTGTCTGGAACCCACATAAAAATGCATTTGCATTCAGAATGAGTAGGGGCTCCAAGTACAGCAAACATTCCATAAAGCATTTGCAATCGTAGACTTCCGCGACCAGAGTCATCTGAAGACTTTCGGCTGACTCGGAGACGCCACGTTGAGGGCAGTTATGCCCGTTTCGACCGCCATATCGTGGTCTTCTTCAGGCACTTCAGCCCTGAGGAATACCACGACATGGTTGAAACGTCGACATCACTAATCACGACGCGGCGTCACCAGGACAGCCAAGTTAAAGTTACTATAAGATAGATTAAAACCATCAAACATTTGCACAGTTAATTTGTAAACTGAATGAAACGTCAACCAAAAATAATATAAAAAAACAGGTCAGCAGAGAGCCCCTTTAGTTAAAGCGTTTGTTTCAAGTATATTTCCTTCATTCGACGGAGCTGGAAGCCCCGTGTTTGGGGGCCCCAGCCTCCACTTGTCTTCTCTATCACAACCGCCATTTGCGAGGTGCGGCTGTGGCGTGGCGTGTGCGTGTGCGTGTGCGTGCGTCCCTCTCGCGGTGACGCGGCGGTTTCGCAGGCAGCGGCGCGGTGCGCGTTGCGTCAGGGCGCAGCCCTCGTGACATTTCCTGCCCCGACGCGGCTCCGTCGCTGCCACTTTCCCTCTCCAGCCACCGCCGCCTCAGGCCATTAGGACGGAGTTTCGGAGCGCTCGCGTTACTCGGCCTGATTAGTGCTTAGTGCGACGCCGCGATGACGCGACGGGAGGGGGCTGGGTGGGGAGGAAGGGGCGGGAAGGGACGTGACGTGACGGGGCGGGGAGGGAGCTTGACGTGGCGGGGCGTGACGGTGCAGACGGGGAGGGGTGTGGCGAGGCGGAGCGTGGCGGGGAGGAGCGGGGTGAGGCGTGGCGGGGTGGGTAGAGCATGGCGGTGCGGGGCGGAGCAGAGCTGGGTGGGGAAAAGCTGGGCAGGGAGGGGCGAAGCGGAGCGGGACGTGGCTTGTGGGGGCGGGGCAGAGGGGGAGGGATTTAGCGAGGCGGTACAGAGCATGGTGGGGAGGGAAGGGGCGAAACGTGGTGTGGTGTGGAGGGCGACGTGTGGCGGGACGGGCCAGGGAAGAGCGGGGTGGGGAGGGGAGGAGTGGAGCGTGGCGTGGCGTGGCGTGGCGTGGCGAACCGGGGTTAGGGAAGAGGGGAAGGGGCGTAGCGGGACGGGGCGTTTGGAGGTGGGGAGAGCTTGATGCAGTGGGGCGGGACGGAGCGGAGCGGGGCGGGGCGGGGTGGGGCGGGTAGCGTTGTGTGGCAGCCCGGAGAGGGCTTGACGAAGAAGCGGGAAGGCCATCCTGATGGAGGCGTCTTGGGAGGAACTGGGACAATCCGAGCAGTGGGTTGCAGCCCTATGTGGAATAAGGGATGCAGAAAGGTGGCAACGACGAATCCTCTCTCTGGAGTATTTTCCTCTTCCTAGGGAAGACATAATTTACGAATTCATTTGAGAGTCTATTGATTGATTAGTTTCCTGCTAAGGTCATTTGTCCCATAAGTACAATCCATGTTTTTTATCTTCGCCGCTGGGTGGCGCGATTCGGCGGCGTCCTGCCCATCAGCTTGCGGGGTTCTCCACAAGCAGATATCTACCAATAGAGAGGACACCGCACCAGACGGGGCAAGCCCTAAACTCCCCACTCGTCTCCCGGGATGTGTGGTAGTGTCTGACATTTCATCAGTTCTTACGTTACTATAACTGCAGTGCCTTAAACGCCACTACAGTGTCGTCACTACGGTGACGTTCAAGCTTATTGAATGAAATAAGAATGAGGATAAATTCCCGGTATTTATACTCAATTTAATGAAAGAAAATCGAATACTAAGACGGAAATGGTAGAAAACGCGAGACCCAAATTTAAAACACGAACTTAATCAAACTCAAAGAAAAATAAAAAACAAAAATTGACGAACATAGATTTAATAGATTTCAAAATTTCATTTCCCAAACACCGAAAGGATCTAGACATCTATGGAGCACAATTAAAAAAATAACTAAAGAAAATAATAATTTACCTCGCTTAAAAACAACAAATAATTTAACAGCTTTAACTGATAAACAAAAAGCGGCGGCTTTAGTCACTAATTTTGAGACGAAATTTACCTCAAATAAATCGGAAAATTATGAATCAAAATAGGCAAATTGAAAAGTTTCTCTCTCTCCCATTCGCAACAGTCCCTTAAAAAATAAAATACATATCTCCATCTGAAACACGTAACATAATCTTTAAATTAAAACTAAAGAAATCAGCAGACAATTATCAAATAACCAAGCAGATTCTGTTGAAGCTCACACGGATAACAATAGCAGGACTTACAGTAATATATAATGCAGCTCTAAGACTTAACTACTTTCCGGATATATAGATACAAGTCATAATAATACCAATAAGCAAACCTAGCAAGGAGCACAGTTTGCACTCAAATTACAGACCAATAAGTTTACTACCTGATATAAGAAAAGTGTTTGAAAAATGAATTCATAAAAGGCTAAATAGTTTCCTAAAAGAAAACAATATAGTTCCAAACGAACAATTCGAATTTCGAACAATACTCTACCATTCAGCAGCTGAACTGAAAATATGAAACTGAAAATACTGAAAATATAGCAAACGCATTTCACCATCATAAACATACGTTAGTTATTTTCCTTGATGTAGAAAAGACGTCTGATAAAATTTGACATGCAGGGCTACTATATAAAATTAGAAATTATCTATATGAAATAATTAAATGTTTCCAACAAAATCGTTCCTTCATATATAATACCTGTGAACAATACCTTATCAGATAAAAATCACGCAAGCAGGTGTACTGCAAGAATCATCGCTCTCACGTCTTTAACATTTACGTTGCAGACTACCCGAAGACGGAAAGAACGGAAATAGCATGTTTCGCTGATGACACACTGCTGTTCCCCACAAAGTTGTGAATAAATGTAAAGATATTTTACAAAAATCTTTAGATTCATTTATAAATTGGTGCTCAAAAGGGCAAACAAAAATAAACCCTACTAAATCACAACCGAAGATATTTACGCTACGAATAACTGAAATGCCCAACCCACTAATAATTAAAAATATAAATTTAAAATTGATAAAAAAAAGATCCACTAGTGAGATATTTCGGAGTACTTCTTGACCAAAAACTAACGTGGAAATATCATATTAAATAAACTGTCAATAAAATATACGTGAAAATGGCAAAACTATATCCAATCATAAATAGCCACTCTAGACTAAGTATAAATATTGTATAACTTTATGCAAATCCATTATTAGACCATATTTACTTACACCATTATTACTTACGCTTGCCTTCTCTCGGGTGGAGCCGCAAAAAGTAACTTACAGAAAATTCAAGTGGTCCAAAATAAATTTTTAAGACACATAATTAATGCACCATGGTACGTGTCAAATATACAAATTAGAAACAAATTGAAAATAGAAAACATTCAGTAAAATGTTTGAGGTACTACCAAAAGTGAAATGTGTTAAAAACTTTAATCTAAGACGTTCAGCAGAAGACATTAAAAGTATTTCCAAGATACCAAGAATAACTTACTCCCATCGTAAACACTTCATTATGAATGTATATTGAATATAAAAAATTAATGAACATATAAACATAACATTAAAACAATAGAATGTCCCAAATTCAAAATAAATATAAAAAATCCTAAAACTAAATTAAGAGAAAAGCAAAAGTAAGAGGGAACTTCAAGTAAATAAACTCCCCGCCTGCTTCTGCCCTTACCCAGTTCTAGTAATAAGTCATGCAAATCTCTGTAAAATCAATGGATTGAACAAATAGAAAATGAAGCTGTGAAAAAAAAGGAACTTGAGAGAGTGGCGTATCCGCCACCAGGGGCGCGTGCGGCGCAGGGGCGTTTTTGCGCAAAGGCGCCCTCACGCGGTCGCCAAACCGAAAAGTCCGCGCGTCCGCCGACGTGTAATTAACGTCCCTCGCCCGCCGAACACGGCGCTAATTACGAAGACCATCCGCAGATGGCGCGGCTATCAACACGTGTTTTATGCATTCGAAACGTCTTTTGATGAGATGGTAAATTATTAGCCTGGTCCGAGTGACAGCTGTAATTAATGCCTATACAAATTCGCGATGACAACATCGCGGGCGGTGTCCATAATGTATCTGCTGAATGGGAAGCAAGGGCTCTAATTGCATATTTATTACAGTGATGAGTGCCTGTAAGAATAGACGCGTGTTAGTATACGCAGCTGGGCAGAATGCAAAAACTGGATAATCTAAACAGCATTTAACCGAACACGCTTGTTATGTTCGACCATTCAGTGAAGGGGAAATTTACATCGTGCACAAGACAGATAATTATCAGACAAGAAAATATTGAATTGTTTTTATCCCAACTTTTGGCAAAAATTGTAAATGAATATAATTGTAGAACGGATCAAGTGATAAGAAAAAGTTGTGTAAACTGTAAAGGGCTGAATTGCAGAATAAGAATAGCAATGTCTTAAAATGAAAATGTTTATGTTCGAAGATAATAGAATGTGCGCTACTGTTCATCTGTTTATGTCAATCTGAGCTTCCATCTCTTTCTCTTTAATTATAATTTTCAATTTATTATTATTATTATTATTATTATTATTATTATTATTATTATTATTATTATTATTATTATATTTCATAGGTAAATTTCTCAGTAAGCATTGAGAACAATTCATCTATTCATATGACTTAGGCTCGGGCAAATGCAACTGATTACGAGGAAAGAGGGAGAAGAAATTCATCTTTGTTCGTCGTTCAATTTAAGAATTTGCGCACAATACGGCAAGTCTGTAATATGAAATCATTCTGGGCGGTTATGCAAATTTCTTTTGATAATCCTATTTTTGTATGACCTGAAGCAAATCGATCCGTCACCACTCCTGTGGCTGAGATGATTATTGGCACTATTTCAACCTTACTCAGTTGCCAAATATGTTGGGTTTCTGCTGCCACATTCTGGTATTTATAAATGTTCTCTGATTCTTACTTATTTAGACTGTTTGCTATTGGACAGCCTATATCTATAATTGTTGCATACTTTTATACGTTATTGATAACTACTATGTCCGGGCGATTTTAATCCACAGTTTTATCAGTAACAGTAAGCCTATCCCATTAGAGTACTGTTTCACTATTTTCTATAACCTGTGAAGGTGAGTATTTGTAAAATGGTGTAGGGTTTTCGATTAGTCTATAATTTGATGCCAATTCTCTATGGGTTATTTTAGCTACTTGATTGTGACTCCCTAGATATGCAGTGTTGGCAAGAATGGGGCATCCCGCAATCACATGATCGATGGTCTCATGTGGTTGATTACACATTCTACAGACATCCCTTATACTGTTCTTCCGAAATTGTTTCTTAATTGCGTGTTTTTACCCCATCTTCAATTGTTATTATAAATACTTAAGTTTCAGGAAACAAATATCCCAGCGGTATATTAGAAAGGAGAGGAGTGACTTTCTCAACTTGTGGATTTTATTAGAGAGATTATTATTTATTATTTAAGAGATTAGGATATTTTTCATGAAGGGTCTTGTTATTCCAATCTGTCTGCATGTTACTAATCTGGAAAAAAATTCTGTGTTGGTTTCAGTCTTCTGGAGATTTAGAGCCGAGTAGTTTGCATCCACCTCAACTACATACTTCAGTAAAAACATTATCCGAAGCGTGAAAGTACATTCACATTTTCTTTTCTTGTGACCTGGAAAGATTGAAGATATTAAGCAGGCCTCTACCTCCTTGGTTTCTGGGGAGATAAATCCTTTCAACAGCGCTCTTGGGATGATGTATTCTGAATTTTGTGAGGGTGGTTCGAATAAGCATATTCAGTTCTCAAAGGTCTGTGTCTGAATATTTCAGAAAACCAAAGGAATACGTCAACACTGGCACAGCATAGATGTTAATAGAACGTATAGATTCCTTAAATACAATTTTGTGTTCATCAACTTTGTGATTCTTGATTTGTATCTTCCTTGAATATCACCTTCATATTTGCGTGGTTCACTCGTGTATTTTCTTGAATACCAAGGTATTTATAAGTGTCGTGGTACAAAAACTGTCGAAAATCACAAGTTTCATCTGGTACTTCGACCAATTTATCTTTTTCATGTGTATTTTGGTACATTTATCGTATCCAAAGGACATATCATGTCAGATACTTCAGCACTTTTAGGTTGTTTTGGCTCTCGGCGAACAGTTTAAGATCATCCACAAACAGTAAATGGCTGATTCGGGAGATAAGATCTCTCATACGAAGCCTGAACCCTACATATTTCTTGTTTAGAAATTAAGATAGGTTTATACCTAAAGAAAACCATAGAGAGCTCAATGAATCACCTTGACATATTCCTCGACGAATATCAATCTTAAATGTACAATTCTCCAAATAAATCTCCGTACGCCAGTTTTCCATTAAGGCAGCCAGAAAACTTTGTATTTATTGTATATATTTTCAAAATGTGTATCAGCCATTCATGTGGTTGTGGAAATTGTGATGTGGTGGTGTTGACGTTATTATATGAAGAAATAAAGGTCATCTCCGTCGACTTAGTAAATTTATTGAGATAGCCGGCTTTCGACGACTTTGTCGTCATCATCAGTCTACACGGTAAACAATCCAAACTATACGATAACTCGCAACTTATATAATATTCCAGAAATTCCAAATAATAATTAATTCATTATGGTGTCTCAAACCATAATTAGTGCATTAGAACAATATATAATGTACGTCACACAACACTCTGAAGATTTACAACAAAAACTTCATTTTCAACAGGAACTTGTAAATCTAAATCAAGCAGTTACAGGTTACAAGTGTTTTTTCTAAATCATCTTCTTCCAGTGCTTCATTATGTCCTGAAAATGTAACATTTAGTGACCACAATAATTTTCAACGCAAACGTTTAACTGACTCTGCGGGTGATTCGTCTACATCTTATTCTGTCCCTACTTCCAATCCGTATCAAGATCTTCCAGAGGAAATAGACAATTTTAATCCTACACCCCAATATAAGAATCAATCTAAACAGGATAAAACTTTCTCCCTCCGACCAAAAACTTCTAAGATAAGTAATTTTGGTGCATTTATTTCAGAAATAAAACAAATAGCACAATCAGATTTCAATACCAAAGTTAAAAGTGATTACATTCTCATTTTCTTTGATTCCATAGATGACTTTAGAAAGTATTGACTTTTTTGTAATACAAATAAAACTCGATGTTTTTCATATCGTGATCCGATGCAACAAACCTTATTAGCAATGTCAGATCATTAGATATGATATTCCTATTTCCTACACCTAAGAAGAAATTAAAACTGAATTATCAAAAACATACTATTACATCTATTTATTGATTATTTAATAAAAATCGCAAACCTTTAGAGATGTGTGCCCTTGAACATATAGACAATGATATTAGTAGGGATATCATAAAACTGGATAAATTATTTAATAGCATTGTCAACATTAAATTCTAAATCGAATTTTCCTGTACAATGTAAAATTATCAAAACTTTAATCATACTCAGGTCAACTGTACTCTTGAATCTCGTTGTGTACGTTGTACTGAGAATCATAACTATTCAAAATGTAAAAAAACAAGAAATTCTACTTGTTGTGAGTAGTGCAAATTGTTTTGAGAAGCATACAGCTAACTATAGAGGATGTATTTCCTTTAAGGAACATTCTTTAAATTCTAATGCAAATTCAGAATTAACTCTAATCAAAATTTACCGCTATCTACACCATTACATAAACAAAATTATTCAAAATATAAACCCTCTATCACCGTTAAATCTCCTATGAGTTCGTCTTCTATAACTTCTCCTGCTATGAATTTGAATAATTTTCCTTCCCTTGCTTCTATATCTACAAAATCCCAAGAATATTTTAATAATGCTTTTAATTCTTCTCCTTTTAATAGTTCAGAATTCATTTCTTACATTCCTTTTATAACAAATCAAATATTAAACTCTGTACTTCCTCAAATATATCGATTAATTCAACTGAAGATGCCTTATGTAAGATAAAGCATATCAATATTCTCAATTCTGTTGTCATTGACTGTTCTAAGATTCTTTCTGTTAAAATCAATAGACCTATCTTTAATAATCCTAACAAACATAACAATTCTATACTTAAATTAGTAGAGAAAGTGAAAAATAACAATTTAATTATTAATAAAGCTGATATATGCAATAGAGTAGTTATATTGAATCATTCAGACTATATCGACAAACTCCAAACCTTGATAGATGAAAATAAGTTCATTATTCTAGATAACGACCTCACTCCTTTGAATGTCAGAAATACCATAATGTCTAGCACTTTAATTACCGAACAAAAGAAAAAATCCTTAATAGTTATGAACTCTCAATGTCCCAGATTATATGGTCTCGTTAAACTTCTTATGAAGTTGAAGAAAACCTACCTATTAGACCTGTAGTTAACTTTAATATTTCTTGTATTTCCCTTCTGAGTAAATTTATCATCAAGGTTTTCGATTTCTCTTTAATCTGCAAGATAAAAACAATAAAACTTACATTTTTTTAAAATTCTCATGGAGGATAATTGCATTTTGATCAATAAGTACGAGATTAGGCAACATTTAAGCATTTAAACGCAAAATAAGTGTTTATTAGAGTAATAGAAATTTATAGGCCCAATACAATTTGCATATAATACTTTTAATGTCTCAAAAGGATTAAGTAACCTAAAATATTGCGTTTTCCAACGACGGAAAAAATAGGCAAATAGGCAAAAATCCACAGCTTACTGATCTGTTTTCCACCAGGAGGCCGAAACGTGTCAAATGACACTTCATTTATCTCGATTAGAGAACAAAAAGGAGTTTAAATGTGGACGACGGAAAGGCGGACGGACGAACGGAACCAGGTTATTCAATTAGTATATTTGGATTAGCAAGTACTTTAGCCCCTCAATTACATCGTCCGCTAACGGAACTACCATCCCTAATGTGCTTCACATGTTCTTCATTACGCCAGTTTCCGATGATTATTTGCTGACACCGGGCAACAATAATTGATGTCTCTCCAGTGCCTCTGACCGGGAGATCCTAGGGTTCGAGTCTCAACGTTGGCAGGATTTTCGACACTCGCTACATAGCTGGGTCGAGTTCTGTCGCTATATGGAGGAGAATTCTAGCGGCTGGCTGCTCAGATCGGTATGTTTGCATGGTTTCTCCGATAAACACCAGGCAAATGCAAGAGCAGGAGCAGGGACCCTATCAAACGGGCCACGGGCAATCTTTCCTTCCCCTCCTTTGTCCTATACTCTCCTCACACTTACGCCTACATGTACTACACTTCCAACACCTGCCGCGAGACCCGTCGGGAGCTTAGAGGCGGCGGGGTGATGCCTCAATGGTGGGATATACTTGGTTGGGGAAGTCCCAGCAAACCGACCCGTAGGTCGACACCGGATGTCGACTTCCAGCGAGGGAAGATCACCGCTATCGCTCCATGAACTACACTTACGAGACTAATGGCTAAGGCCCGAAAGTTTCTGAAAAATCATATTTTTAATTATGAGCTTTATAAAATGCTACGTAATTATCAAATGTCCTCAAAACACAATAAAACGAACAGATATTCGGCAATTTTATATTGCATATTAGAGAATATTTAATGATTTTTGTGTTAATTCACCATCTTTTCATTATATTTAAGTTATTATTCATATGTTATTGCATTTTTCTTCTTAATGTGGCATATGACTCTTGGAATATCAATTAATATGCATATTTGCCTCCTGAAATCGAAAAGTATACTTCACAAATGTGAATGTGAATGCTATTCATGAGAAATCGTGGAAATGTCTTTCGTTCTTTGCTGCAGCATTAGTCTTAACTTGTTTTAGATGATATCATGACGCTGGTACAGAAATGATTGGTCCGATTATATGTGGTGTGATCATTTATCTTTGATAAAGAATTTGTGGCATTGGAATTGATACTTCGACGATAATACAGACGAAATCATTATATTTTACTGTAAAAATTATCGCTGGTAAACTAAGTAGAGACAAAAATGCAAAATTAATTGTTAAAATTAAAAATGTTTTAATCTATATATATAAAAGAAAGTCGTGTTAGTTACACTATTTATAACTCAAGAACGGCTGTACCGATTTGGCTGAAAATTGGTGAGCAGGAAGCTTAGAGCCAGGAGACGGACATAGGATACTGTTTATCCCGTTCGACAGCGTTCCTGTGTGAGAACGCACGTTTTTGCACGTTTTCGCGTGATTTCGCATGTTAGCGGTCATTGTTGCCTGTTGTAACCTGCGCCTGATAATAAAACAAAAAATGTCGTGTATCACAAGGTACTTAACTGAAGAGTGCAACCTATGCACCAAAATACAGGAACAATAATGAATGATTAATCTACTTAATTTTTTAATTTGTAGTTCCTAATAAACAATTTAAATGAATAAATTCCAAAATCTGCTTATTGCCTTTAACAGCCGGTCCCTATGATTACAGCTTTGTATTTCTCTCTTAAACAAAAATCAATTCCAAAAAAATGCTCTGCTACGTAATAGATTTTTTAATTATCTATTTAATATCAGAGCGTTTTTTAATTCTTCTTTGTTTGAGAGAAAAACACAAATCTGCAATTGCTTTATTATCACGAGTACAACAAGGATAGTACAGTTTCTCATAGTGAGTGCGACGCGAGAAAAAGATGGGACCGTCTGTTAAGGCGGAATAGAGTTCGCCGGGTCAGCTAGTTGTTCATAAATATATAAAACTGTTAATTTTGAGAGCATATTTCATTAGTTCTGGTGCATATTTTACAAATGCTGGAGAATATTTTCATGCATATTTCTCAGTTTGATACAGTACTAACGTCCGAGATTTACTAATGACCTTAGCAGTTGACGCGCCCGGAATCGCCAATCAACCCAGTGATGATTTGCTGCAATCTATTCCATTGCAGAAGCAAGCGCTGTGTCACTCGCTCACTCTCTCGCTCGCTCTCTCTCTCTCTGGCTCTCTCGCTGTCTGTCAGTCTCTCTCTCTCTCTCTCTCTGTCTCTCTCCACCCTTCCCGTCTCTGGCTGACGCTTCGCAAGGTCACGAGGACGCCACCGCGCAGTCGTTTTGAAAAACCTCCCTAAAGGCGCTAAGAACACGCGATAACCGCGCCCCCGCGGCGCTTTCGCGAGGCTCTCTCCCCCCACCCCCTCCTCCACCCCCTCCCCCACCCGCCGAGGCCAGTGGCAGCCGGTGCGCAGCCGTTAGCGTTCGCGACCGCCCCCAAAATGGCTTTCGTGCGCCTGCAACTTGATCTCGCGGATGTTTTCAAGAGTTGCGCCGCACTGTGGAAGACGTTTCGCGCGGGGAAATTGGCGAAAAGCGACATCGGATGCGCCGTTCTCTCTCCTTCGCCTCGTATTACGCCTCTCTCTCTCGCACGAGGTTAAATGAGATCGTCATTAGAACGCCAGAATGAAAGAATTTTATTATTTTAAGATTACTTAGTGCCATAAGATAACTGAGTACACAACGGTGGTAGTAATTTACAATGTCAATAAATATCAATAGTAATAATGAAAAAAATAAATATTATTATTATCATTATTATTATTATTATTATTATTATTATTATTATTATTATTATTATTATTATTATTATTATTACTATTACTATTACTATTACTATTACTATTACTATTACTATTACTATTACTATTACTATTACTATTACTATTACTATTACTATTACTATTACTATTACTATTACTATTACTATTACTATTACTATTATTATTATTATTATTATTATATGCGCATGGGCCATTTTTGACCACGTTCCACGTTATCTTCCGAGGCCCAGTCATATTTATCCCAGAGAAATTAATGTGAGTCATTATGGGATCAGCTTTTTTTCGGCTGTATCCCATGGTAATACAAGGTTGTTACGCCTTGCATTATGAATTATGAGGGTATAGGATGATGACGGGTAAGGGACAATTAGACGTACGACCATGCCTACGCAGGACTCAAACCAGCAGCCTCTTGGACGCAGACGTAGGCTGCCGCGAAATGTTTCTTGCTCGTTTGACTGCGAAAGTAGTTAGGAGTGCGCTGTCGGCAGTATGATGTCAGATAGACATTGTTTGGAATGTGTTAAATGATATATTTTTAAAATTATTTTGTTATATTTGTTTCGGTAAAGGGGTAAGTTTTGATAGTTTGTAGGTAGACGTGTTGGGCTAATTTGATTATTTGGATTAGTATTATTGTAATGAGATTCTTTTCTGATTAACTTCTTGTAGGTTGGACAACTTTTATAGTTAGCAGTAGGAACGCCTCCGCAATTTATACATTGAGATTTTAAACGTTTTGATTTATAATAATTTGATTAACGATGTTCGTCTTTGTATTGAACACATCAAGGAGGAAGGTTACAATTAACAAATGAGTGAACTGCTGGCAACTTGTTTACACGAATTGGTATTCTTATTTGCCGTAATTCTATTCTAACTACACTATAGGCAAATATATTTATTGTTAATATTTTTGAACCTTCACAATTTTTTCTTACTTCAATTAGACAACTGTTTCACGATTCTTCATAAACGTTCGATACACTTTCATCACTGGATAGTTCTTTTTTTTTTAGTTCATCAAATGTATCATTTTCATGAATTCAGGCGTGCTGATTCCACGAATATGAATACGAAAAGACAGATCGATCATGGAATATCAATTCTTTTAAACCTCCAGTGTACAGTTCAGGCACTAGGCACAAAGGCAGACGGAGTGACGCATAGCCAAGACCAATTTTTCGATATGAAGACCAAAGAAATATGAATACTAAACATGAATACTACTACCCTACATATTTGATGACGTTATGCACTTCCTATAAAAAGAAGTAAATTCATTTTCTTTGGCATTAAAAACAAAAAACAAGTTTCTCATGTGCGAAATCGGTACTTGCTTCCGTAAACATTAAAATACCTTTCAGTACTGCATGGAATGAGAAAGTAAAATAAACGTAATGGAGATTTATTCAAAAACCACTGCAAAATATTTCTATATGTACAGTGTTTTCAAAATAATAGTAATTTTATGTAATTTGGAAACGTAATGAAAAGGTCTACACTTCTAAAAATCCACAATCCAGAAATCTCTTTCATAATGTAAGCTATTCCTCAAGTTTGTGCCGCTACCAGCGCCTTCCTGGCTGTGACATTTGTTTTGATGGAATAGCGCAAGAACAGAGACCTAAATACTTTAGATTCCAAAGTTTGCAGCATCAAAGCTTTTGTGTTGTTTCTCGAAACATTTCGTAGGTACAGACAACCAAAATCGATATTGAACTGCTAAGGTTTTAATTTATTAAAATGTTCAATTTTGAAAATTAATATTGTGGAGGTTTGATTGTAATTATTAAACCTAAGTGGAGATTAGATTGTGATTATTAAACCAATATACATTGCGGGAAAGAACAGAGATTGCAAAATTTTGAAATAGAAACGGATGTAGATGAATTTCTATTTCTGAGTCAGATATAGAACATTATCAGATAACGAATCACAGAATACAAAATTAGAACATAATACGTCCAAAATTCTGCAACTCAAATTATTTTATTATTAGTAAAAATACAATCACGCTTTCAAATGCTTAAAATATATTTAGTAATGAAATTGTCATTATAATTGATCTCTGCTACCACTGACATAATTCCCTCATCATTTTCTTACTATCCGCAATTAGGCAATTAATTACAACTCAGGTGGTCAAAAGCTCCTCGCACAACAATATCGGATTTTGACGACATTAAGAATGGGGACTCGACACGTCTCAAGGGAATATTGTTACGGTATGGATTCATATGTGAATTATTTTTTGAGATGTAGCTGTTTGTTTATTCCAGTGCAGCATTGTTACACAGTTCGACAACAAGATAGTCGCAACTTGGGGATATTTTCTTCCTCGTGTACGTAAAGCGAAAGAACCTGGGTTTACTTGTATAACATTTTTAGTTCAATTTAATAAAACTAATAGTATCGTTTTGTTTAATTAGCAAACAGTGGGTATATTGCAGCCATGTCGCCAAAACATTAGTATTCAGAGATACTTCCAAACATTCACATTGAAGAGATTCCTAAACATTTTAGTAAGGAAATTGAAACTCATATCTTATCAACATTACATTTTTTCTTGCAGATTTGTAAGCGTATTACTTGTCTCATTACATCCATAAATAAGGTTAAAATTGCATAAAACAAAAAGTTCTACAGTAGGAATTTTCAGCCGGCATTTACAGAAAAGTATCTCTATCAATTCTTTCAAAGCTATTTCATTAGAAGGAACAGATACTTAAGTCTTCTAAAAAGTTAAAAGTTAATTTGTGTACGTGTCAGCGATATACTACAAGTATACAAAATATGGTTACGTATTGACAAACAAATTTTGGGTTCAGTTGCGCTCTGATCGCTGTGGTGGCCGGAACCTTCGTCCGCTCCAAGCCAAATCACGATGTCTTACTTTGTTCGTAACCTCTAGAGCCATTTTTTTAAATATAATTTTCATTGAATATAGTAGGTGTGACGCGAAAATTATTTTTAAAATTTGTCATAATTCTTTAGAATTCCATAATTCTTTAGAATTTATTTCATTCAACAAAATTATCTTTCTTTCGAATTGATTTAATTCAATAAAAATATATATCATCGGTATTATTTTCATACAAACTCAGTTTTTTGCAATTTTTGAAAACACAGAGTTGGAATTGTACCAACACTGTTTTTTACAGTCCTGTGCTACATAAGAGAAACTAGAAATGCTGCATATTGTCACAAATATTCTCGTACTAGTTAATTTTCTAATTTCTTTGATCTGAGCTAGCTTTACGATCTTGCCCCATCCACTTTCCCGTTGCCATCTATCGCCGCCAAAGTATATTTTTTTGAAAGTCTCTCAATTTTTCGGTTTTCTAACGCTAAAATCGAAATATTATTTTATAATATTAAAAAAGATTAAATTCATATATTCTCATTCTATATAAAAGTTTTCGTGGAAAATTTTCGAGACATTTAAAAAAAAATATATTATTTATGCAAAATTAATGTCGTCTTAAATAGTGCAATTAGCATTATCCTTTCGAAAAGATTGGAACAAAAACTGCAGCCGTTTTTGAAAAAATGACGTTTGATTGTTTCTGAAAATGCGGAATTTTGAGCTCATTTTCACAGAAAACTGTTGAGTTTTCGAGAAACATTACACGACATCATTTAAATCACATTTACGCATAAATACAATAATGTGAAAAAATCATCGCTAATGTAAATGTTTAAGACGTAAGAGACGAGTCAAAAAATTACATTTTCGTAAAAAACAACAAAAGAATAAAAAATATAGCTTATGACTTAGTTGCTGGCAAAGTTGATTGCAGAGGCACCAGTGGTGTAATGTTCGGCAGATCGAGGGTGTTCCTCACTCAGTTTCCTGAGAAGGGGTGGGAATTGGTGTGCCTGGCATGTCGCTCTGGAAGCGGTAGATTGTAGAGCACAAAGGGGTCCGACAAAACGGAAAGCAAGATTTAAACGAGAAAAGAAAATATATCTATTAATTTAAAAGATTTTGTATTGAAACATACGTATATACCCTTGTAATAAAGTTCGGATACCAGGAGCTATACATGAAATCACGTTGTTGCTAGGGAGATACCAATGAGCACCAACAAATGCTTCGTGGATAACTGTTAATGATTCTTATTTTTTCAACAAGTACTTCTCTCTGCACACCGGATTCGTGCGCAGCATCTCGTTGCAAATGTGCATGCGACTAATCGTGGCAAAACTGACGTTCGTGCAATAATTTAATGAATCTCACAAAAACATCAGGGTCGACTAATATTTTTTTATTATTCTTCTCACACCAATGTGTAGCAGCAGGTTATAAACCAAAGATGATACGAAATGTGTGATAATTCTTGTATGAGGAAATATTAGATGACAACTATTTTCACTGCGCAAATGGTATAGAAAGTAAATGAAGATGTAAAGTAAAAGAGAAATACAATTAAAAAACAATTAATCCATAGAATATGCATGATAAGAATAATGAAAGTGAATTAAAAGGAGGAAATATTACAATGATTTTAGTGTAATGGCATAAAACAATTAAAAACGGATGCATACCACCACCATTACCACTACCACTACTAGTAGTGGTAGTAACAACAATAATAATACTAATGTATTACTGCAAATGATGCGCGCGTGCATGGGGACTTGCTCATAATGAAAAGACAAGGATGAACGGCTCCGGCGCACCGATTTTTGCTCATTCTGCGCAGCACCAGGTACGTCACAAACCACATGTACTTAGTTTGAAAAGTCAGGCCAGTCGCTGGCGATCATGCTACTTGGCAAGCTAGAAGTATTGAGACAATTTGAAAGTGGCGTTAGTGACAAACCGCGGTGACAAATAGTGACAAACCAAAAATAACAGGTGAAGGAGTAGTTGAAATTAAAGCTGCAATATTTTTACAAAAATGCTTCATATATCGGGTTCAATGACTTGTATCAAGATGATAATTTTGGTATCTGGCTACATTTAAAATTTCCGAAAACATTACGACCCAAACGGGCGCTTAAGGCTCATTTGCTGAAGCCGGTGAGATTGCACAATAGCTAACACACGTCTTTTCATCATGGAAAGAACTTCGGGAGATTTTTCTTTTAATTTAAGTTCACATCAACATCATTAGCGACCACTATTGGAGTTAACGCTATGGTAACTATGAAGATAAGAGGTAAAAGGACGAACGCAAATACAACCCTGCCCGAGGCGGGTTTCGAACCCACGACCCTTCCGTCCAAGAACGCTACGACACTACTGCCTTAGCGATCTCGGCCACCGGATCGTCTTCCGGTGATTATTTCATTATCCAGATGCAAAATGGCATCTTATTTTGGTGGAATACCAACATTACAGTGTGGCAACACTGTCCCAGACGCGCTGGTGTGCCCGGGGAGGGCGACTGTCGAGCAAAGCGCTTCTGGCTATTAGGGCCATTTTTTCGCTGAAAATCGCATTCAATATGCACGTGCGTGAGCGTTGTCAGCGGTGCCCCGCTGTAAAAGCCGCCGTCGGAACGCAACGCAGCCCCTTTCGTCTGTCGCCGTTTTATGTCTCGACGGCTTCATCCCAAAGCCCACTCTCCGGAAAGGGATTCCTGTTTCTTCATGAGGCAAAGGAAATTCCTGCGCCAGAACAATAAAACTTTATGTCTCGGATTTGCTTCCCTTTTTCATATTCCCTCTGTTGGAGCCTTATTTCCTTTCATGTCACATCTCGGGACAAAAACTTTGTTTTGGAAGCAGTGAGCGGTTCCGGTTATTTTTATTACATTACAAGGATAAATCAACTGCACGTTGTAGTATGAATTTGGGGACCGTGCAGGGCTATGAGTTTTAACTGCGTCTATAAAAAATTAATCAATGTTCAAGCATATCAACTTACTGTTGAATTGTGTAATGTACTGTGTATCAATGTATTGTGAATTGTAAATTATTGTAATTCCTTTAGGGTAAAATTCTAATTCGATTGTCCTATTGTTGTTTGCAAAAATTGCAATAAGTACAGTTAGAAAAACCAAGCATTTTAGGAATTATTTTGTGAAGCCAAATGATTTTCTCGTTATTTTTAAACACTCATAGAATGATGATTTAACGAAAGTAAATATCCATAGTTAAAATATTGATGTTATAACGATGCAAAGACATGGATGTGCAACTCCGGTGCACCGATTTTTGCTCGTTTGCGATGCGACACGAACCCCGTGACCACAAAACGTGCACATCGTTTCAAATGAGACAAGTGTTGAGAAACATTTTGAAAGCGGCATAAAAGGACAATTTGCAACGATGACCAACCCAAAATAACACAGTAAAGGTGTAGGTGAAATAAAAAATGAAATATTTTTTTAAAAATCATATATGTTTCAATGACTTGTTACAAGGGGATAATTTTGATATTCGTCTGCATTTAAAATTCCCGCTAATATTGTGATGCAAAGTAGTGCATGAAGCTGGTTGACTGAAGAGACGCCGGAGACGCCGTCCAGCAGTCCCCAGCGTCCCCAGCGTCCCCAGCGTCCCCAGCGTCCCCAGCGTCCCCAGCGTTCCCAGCGTCCCCCAGCGTCCCCCAGCGTCCACAGCGTCCACAGCGTCCCCAGCGTCCCCAGCGTCGCCCAGCGTCGCCCAGCGTCTCGGCAACATGACTGTCATCACTTTGCTGTTGGTCATCGCCTCGTCCTAGTGCCATCCATGCACTACCGAGAAAATCGGTCACTAGGGGCTTTTTGCAAATGATAGCGCACAGCAATCGGCTGCACTTTTGAACCTCGGCGCACGCAACTACTTGAAATCGAATTCAAAGTCACAGTAGAACCTGATGAAGCTGCAGGATTTAGTGGGCGACTCATATTGCATTCTAATCGATGACTCGGTTATGCTAAATCAAAATGACACTATAGTGACGTCGTTGTAGTGACGCTTACAAACCCGATTGGATGACACAGCTGGAAAACAGCTGATGAACTGTCAAAGGACACTATAAAGAAATCTAAGTATTACTTTACATTGATGTAATATCGTGCTAGTGGCATTAATCTATAAATATAATTATCTGTATGCAGATAATTGTAACTATAGTAAATAAATATAATTAGATAGAGTGATAGGTAAATAAATAGACAATTAGATAATGCAAATATAGAGAAATAGATGAAGAGATAGATAAGTAGATAGACAGAAGATAGATAGATGTATAGATAGATAGATAGATAGAAAGACAGATATATAGCTAGCTAGCTAGCTAGCTAGCTAGATAGATAGATAGATAGATAGATAGATGAGTGATTGGAGGTAGCTCTGGTCGAACAAATGCGACCCAAGAGGATGTGGCAGTATCGGAATTAGCGCCCACTTTGCGTTCCAGTTCAGAACTTCTTTCATTTGCACCTAAACGCTGTTTCTCGCCTTCACCCGGTATTGCTGTACGCAACGCTCTGCAGAACGCTCGCCACCTCCCTGGCGCCGCCCCGCCTGGC
This sequence comes from Teleogryllus occipitalis, assembly GCA_011170035.1. Classification (NCBI taxonomy): domain Eukaryota; kingdom Metazoa; phylum Arthropoda; class Insecta; order Orthoptera; family Gryllidae; genus Teleogryllus; species Teleogryllus occipitalis. Next base: position 41,649 of record BLKR01000522.1, read on the forward strand.
GCGAGCAGTCGCAAACGTTCTCGGCGGCCGTGCATGGAGCGTGCGCGGAAGCCTCTTGGTTAGAGTCCCGGATGTTCCCTCCAATTAATCAGAGCGCGTCTTCGGGGCGCGCCTGCCTGCTCACAAAGGAAAACAATTTCACATCCCGTGTGCCATCCCGCCTACTCCCTCTCTCCCCCTCCCTTCCTCCCTTCCCTTCCTCCCCTCCTTTCCTCCCCTTCCCTTCCTCCCCCTCCCTTCCCCCTCCCCCTCCCTTCCTCCCCCTCCCTTCCTCCCCCTCCCTTCCTCCCCCTCCCTTCCTCCCCCTCCCTTCCTCCCATCCCTCCTGCTCATCGCTCACTCACCGCACCCCGATCCACGCCTGCACACTTTAAATTTATGCGAGAATCTCGGGGACACACAATAGAAGATTTCCGCGCTCCCTCCATAACCTTTCTCTTTCCTCGTTCTTACGAAATTGCCTCTTCCCTCCGGCCGCCTCGGCGCAGCGTTCAACGCTCGCATTTCTTTGCTTCCTTTTGCAACAGAAAACGCTCTTTCCGCCACATTTAACACTTTGATAATCCCCCAAACGAGACTTGTTCGTCGCGACCTGCAGTCTGGAGGGGTGGGAGGATAGTGGAGAGGGGTGCGAGGGGGAGGGGATCGAGGGGTGGCGTTGGAGTTCTTTGGCGTTTGGCCGCCGACCTCGCACTGCTGGTCAATTTGCTGTGTGCTCACTGTGAAATGCAAGGACGACGGCAGATGCGAATTTATATGTTCATCGCCCTCTTTAACAAGCTTTGGAACGCCGTTTTGGACGTTGTCGCCTGCCAAGAAGACCAAAAAAACACCGAAAGTCTGTTTGCAACTTCATGCCCCAAACGATTTGGGAGACTTCGTGAATTTTTCCGCCTAAAGGATCTAAATATTGCAATGCTAATCATTGATATGAAACTTCTCTGTTTTACAACTAGTACTTACAACACTGTTTTAAAAGTAGTGAAGCTAAACAGCACGTACTTTCTCGTCCTTAGTATTAAGATCATAAAATAATTGAGAGTTACTCCTACAAACATCACGTCAAATTAAACTATTTTTCTTGTAAGCTCAAGCCATAATAATCAAAAGCAGGAAGCAGACCGGTTATGTCGTTTGGTATGTTCAACATCCTAGAATCGACTAAGCAACTGAAAATTGTTGAAGTGTTAAAGCAACTGACAATACACACGCCAACATTTAATTTAACAGACCTTCTTTAAAGTGGTGCGTGGTGCAAAGCCACCCTCCGTGGTCTAAATACACTCCAAATGAATGTATTGTAATATTACCAAATATGCTCGTTTTATCACGAATTACACGTTACTCCTCGTCTGAACAAGTAATGCAAAATGGTCTATACGTTTTCACACCTAAGAAAAATTCTCCAAATTGTCTTTACTAATCCAAGAACAAATGTTTCGTTTCCGTCTGCATTCACAATTCAATAGATAAAGTGGTAATGGTAAGGATACCAGAATTTTCGAAAACGTTCACAGAATACATTTCTCCCCGTACTAGGTCACCATCACGTTTTCTGTTTTAGACGTTCAATAAAAAACATAAATAAAAGAGCCTCATAATGATTGCATGCCAATGTTCAACAAAGAGAAGAATTCAACAGAATTTTACATTTCAATCTCTTATCAGCTTCAACAATGAACTTCTCAAATATTGCTGCATTGTTTCCCAAGGCGGCGTAGGTAGTAATATGAAATTAAAATGTTCGTAAAAATTAATGGAACTAAGTTTTTTGAATTTAATTAAAGGTAAAGTATTGGAAATTAAGCTAATATAAGCGAGACCCAACTGATTCAAAAGAAGCACCTATGGTGGATTCATGACTTTATTTCAATACCAAGAACAGTAGTCATGTCTAACTTTCAGAAATGAAATACATCATAATCAGCGATCAAAATTTCTTCAAGAAATAATTTGTTAGTCCTAAGTTAAATTTATTACCTTTCTTCAATTTACTACCTTTTATGAGAATAGCAATAGCCTCCAAAACCTCTCAATGTATGTCCAAGAAGCGCAGTCAATTCGGAGTGGGAGAATGCAGTCAAATTACACAAAAAATATTCATATTTTCAAAAATTTCAACATGAGTATTCAGAGAGCCGTTTTTATGAACGTTTTTTTTTTATCTTAAGAAATGATATCTTCACAATTATAGTTGTTTGTATATTGAAAGACGTCCAATTGTTTTTAGTTTTTAAAAAAAAATAGACATTTAAACGATAATGACACCTGCACTATTCTCTTACGCACTTAACGCTATCTCAGGTCTAAATTTAATCAAAAAATTCTGTGATTTTTATGAAAAAATGGTTTAAAGAAAATAATATTTGCCTATATTTGACACAAAATTTCGCCAAATTACTAATTTTTTGAAAAATCGACGTTACATTATTTTTAGATCTGTTTTTGATGAACAAATTTCATTAAGGAAAAATGTTTATATTCATTATTGTGGAAGGAAGACGCCGAAAACTTTTGAATATTTTCAATTTTCGAAAAATCAGGGTATTTCAACGAACATGAGAATTTCACCATTCTCTTAAATGTCCTTCACACTACTCAACAACAAATTTTAATCAAAAACGTTTGAGCCATTTTCTTGAGAATTTTGAATATATCCAAGGAGCTTCTTGAAAAGTATCCCACAAAATTAAAATATCAGTTTACGGGCAGACAGAGGGATAGACGGACGGAGAGACGGACGTTTTACCGTCAATCGATTTTTCGATATCAAGGACTCTCAAAATATGTATTCTGACTACATCACGTGTTCTTCTTCTAAATTTAGCATATGGATTTTTCCACTTTTTTGTTGGCAAAACTGTGTAATAAGAGATTTTCTGTCGAAAATTAGTTGATTTGTTTTTGCTCTCTACCGTGGTATAGAAAAAATAAAAAGGTGTTGTACTGCTTATCGCAATATTATTAGTTTATTAATAGTAGCCAATACTATGAGAGTACTCCCAAAATCGCGTTTCGTTTCGTTTAATAAAGAATGAAATAGGTGAGACGTTTATATAAAGAGTGTCAGTAATGCTGACAGTTAAAACATTCATGGATATATCGTTTTGAATTCTTCCTTTGACAGGCTATTTTAACGGAAACATGTTTCTGCTTATTGAAAAAATTTTAGAATTTTATAATTCAATTTCAAACCAGAACATCTCTAAGCCAGTTTTATAGCCTGCACACTCTAAAGACTTTTGTTTAATTTTACTATATGGTATTGCACGTTTTTGTGTAGAGTGGAACTACATCATTCAGTTTTAATGTGTAGCCCTGTGGAGGCCCAAATCAGGACCAAAACGCTGGCGAGTTGTAAAGTAAAATTTAAAATTGTCTGAACACAATAAACATTTTTTTATTTTATATAAAATAATGACGAATACTCTTGAATTTAATTATAGTAATAATAATAGTAATAATAACAATAATAATAATAATAATAATAATAATAATAATAATAATAATAATAATAATAATAATAATGTAATAGGATATGGTTCTATACTATTTCTAATTATTTAATTATTTCCTACAACATGCACAATAGCAATAATTAATATTTATGCTTTTATTTTCACGTAAAAGAAAACTTCTGGTCTTGACGTATTCTGACACATGGGTATGGACCTACGACTAATATTGACTTTATCCGTACAAGTTTGCTTGAGCCCTCGCTTCGTCCGTTGCGCGAGGAGTGAGGATTTTGGTTATTTTGACAAGGAATTTTATATCAAATTTGTAGTTCGTTTTACGATGCAAAATAATTCCAATTACATGGGATCGAACATTTCGGGTTATCAGATTTGATCCGTAATGCTCGTCGCTCTCATTTCTTCTTAATTCAACTAATGTTGCCAAAGGAGTGGGGGTAGGTAATCCGGAACTCAAGGAAACGTGCGCGTATAATACTTACATTATCGTTTGCAGATGGGCCGTTCATACGATTGGCGATTTCTGGAAATTTAATCTAAGTAAGAATTTCTTTATTGATTAAAACTCACTACCGTATGGTCAGCCTTATTTCAAATAAATATAATGTTTATTCATTCACCAAATTTTGAAACATTTAACTACGAGCTCACATTATCTGAGTACATATGAACTTTGATAATGACCGATTCTTATACAATTTCAAGTAATTTGTTCTTTTGCAAACTGAAGTTCTTTATCCATTGTTCAAATAAATATAGTTCTTTATTGCTTACGTAAACTCTTCACGCACTCTGTTTTGTTAGCTTCTTGGATGATCCCGGGCCGAAGTAAAATGTACAGTCCCGTTGTGTCTTCTATTCTCATATAATTATCAAATACATTTCTCCTATTGTGTGAGGTATCCTTGTTTGATAAATAGTATAGAAAATCTGTTACGCGTAATACTATTCATTCTGGAATAATTTCACCGAAAAATGAGTGATCAAAACGTTGCGTATAAATTAAACTCCCTATCAGCATGTAGATGCCGTAACCCGTTACTTCCTAACATAAATTAATTATCTTGCAATGATAAATAGTAACGATATCATCCCTAATCTACAACAAAATATCACCAATAGTATTTCTTGCCCATTATTCGACTGTTAAATTTATACAGTATCGTCATTATAATATTTAACGTCCTTCTCAATTTTGTGTAGAATATAAAAATGAACAACATCATTCCTCTCCTAAACTTGACATCGTGTTCTTCATAGGTAATCTCGTCCCTGCTGCATATGAATCCCCATCTAAGGTGAAGACTAGAGCATACGTATCTGCGATCTTTTCGGCTCGACGGCTCCTGACAGGGGAGATTTTCTGTTGGCTGGCCATGACTACGCCGTCTGGATACTAGTTTATTCATCTGCCAAGGTCTTTGCCTTTCCATCTATGCGAATTGTGGAATACGAAATGGATTATTTATATTTTCCGCGACTACTGTTTGTTTACATTTGTTACCATAGCAACTCGTCCATCTAGCCCATATTGTAATTCAGGTACAAATAAATTGTAACGAACGTCATATTAAGTATTTATATTAACGTCGGGGAGGGTCATTTGACTTATCATAATAATGTTGCTTTGAAATAAACTTGTATATGACAACCAAGTCTATAACCATTTTAATATCTTCATAAAATCATACCAGCAATTCCTTCGGTATAGACCAATGACCTTTTATCACCATCATCAATATTATTATCGTAAATGTTGATAGCCTACACGTGAACATAACGGAAGAGGGAAACGTTCATTTTACTACACTGAAATTTAGCACTGTTTGTACGAGATTATAAACTTCAGTGATGTATTAGCGAGGCTTTATCGCACATGCATAATCGTTGATCATTCGCTTTTGAGTTTGCCCACTTACAAATTACATGCGTGTTTACTCGCTGAATTTCACTCGTGCATGACTGTGCAAGGAGAATGTAAAGCTTTTCATTCGCAATTCGCGTGTGGCTCTTATTTATTTACGGTTCTCACTCTTCAGGTCATTGTCCTTGAGACAGCCACACTTCGATGATTGACTTTCCTCCTGCTGTAGATAAATTACTCTGAGAAATAATAAAGTTTGTTGTAATCTTGCTTTTAAATGTATTTCTGCGTTTGACATAATTGTTTTTCAACGTTTAGGTAACAATACAAATTATCCTACCCAGCGTCTCATGGAAGTTTCTTCGAATATAATAAAATGTGGCTATCTGATAGTGCTAATTATTTTGACGTGCTGAACACAAAAATATCACCTCATATCCGTTATCACCGCACCGATTTTCAAAGTCCTAGTACAAATGTAGTGTGACAAGTCACAAGTAAGTGATGCGGTGTGAAATTTTGTTTGAATTTTTAGCATTCAATGACTGACGTCAGAAGATTTTCAGTCCCCTCCACCAACTATTTTTTAAAAAACGTATATTTTCTCTTAATGGAATATGTTCCTAAAATTTATTAGATATTGTACCTCCCCTCCTTTCCCATTACAATCTTTAATGTCACCTACAATATTTTCAAAACATGATCAGTTTTTACGAAAACGCGAGTAAAGTAATGACAATTTAAAACATTCGTAAACAATTTTACGAAAATAAATAAGAAACTATTAAATTACTGTTTCATTTAGATTGACCTGTGGGTGCAAATTATAAGATATAAGGTTGAAATGTTGGAAAGCCGTAGAGAATTTACAGGAATACAATTTGTATTTAGACCTTTTTATGATTGCGTCAGAACATGAAATATTCTAAAAAACGAAGGAAAAAAGTTGTTTCTATTTTCCTTTTTTTTGTTGATTGTAAGGGTGAAAATAAAATATAAATGCCTGAAAAATTTTTCGAAAGATCTTTATCATCTACAGAAAATCGCAGGGATAACTTCATTCAATATTCATAAATATAATGTGGTTAAAAAAATTAAATTTATACAAGAAGCTAAAAAACAGGTTTTTTTTCATTTGTACAAAGCACTCATTGTCAATTGATTTAAATCCGTTGAAAAACTGTTTTTTACACTTCAATTACGCTTGACAACATAACAATTTTTATCCCCGGGTGTAGATTTTCTTATTTTATTCGGTTATTTTTTAATCGTATAAAAAATTTAGCTAAATTTTTTATTCAATTTTAAATTATTGAATCAAAGATAGTAAAGAACATAATAATATGGCATAGATACTATTCTCATTAAAGTTTCCGGAATTCTGAAAATTTCAAGATCTATTATTTTCCAAGGTTTATTTACACCATTAATATTGCAGCAAGAGATTTCTTATATCGTAATCTAGTCCTGATTATTAAATTTTAAATAATTTCTTACATTATTTTCAAAATATTGGGCGTTTGCGTGATTTTCAGTTAGGTGGTGACTAAGTTCTCATGTTTTTCGGACCTGTTATATATGCTTTTAACATCGAATCTAATGATATATCTCACATTGCAATCTGTATGTCAAAATTGGATATTTTTTGCATGTTTTGTTTCTCAGTTGTTATTTTTTGTTTGTTGAAATATGAAGAGATATGCGGTGGAAATTCTTAAAATGTCAAAACGCATATAATATATTTCTATTTATGCCTTTTCATAGATTCACATCATGTTCTAAAGAATAGAGTTTTGGGCTTATGATTTTTAGTCCAGATTCGATTCCTGGTAACACTAAAGAATTTTTTGATAAAATTATTTCCTCGGGCAGAAAAAGTGCTTTTATAAATATTGCCCAAGTCCGATTATCATTAAAACCTGTAAACTTTGGAGAATTTCAATGCTGAATCTCTCGTACTTTTTTTTTTCTGAAGACTGTCTTTCATGTGAAACGTTTCCGAATTATGAATGTGAGTATTTAATGGCACAATGCCACATAACTCTTAATATTATTTTTATGAATGTATGAATCCCACGTTCTTTTATGATTGAGTACATGGGTTGACATCCCATGCAGTACATATTAGGTGTTCTCTGAAACTTTATTGTGTTAAAAAGTGTGTCGGTCTGTGGAGAATAGTAAATTACAATCAGCCTACTTTTTCAATAACACAGTAACATCATTTATGAACACCAATTTTGTTCATTATTTACAAATATTTATGAATTTAAATTTCATTGGCATGTCGATACATTTAAATATTATTTATTTAACCTGTAAAATTCCTTTTGAAAGTTTTTCTATTTTTTCTTTGCAAAGAATTATGACATTTATTTGTACGATGTTTCCGCGTCGCTTACGGTTTGTAAACTCGTCGACTACGTGCATCTGAAATGAAGTTCCCACGAAAAGTCTCGACAACAAACGGAAAACTTCTGCTCATTAAACACCTTTAAACCGTAGTACTGTAAAATTATATCATTGAGACTTAGCACGGTTTACCTCTGAAACACCAATTTAGACACTTCAAGGGCGGTAACAATTGCCCTAACCAAAGCCGCCCATAGATATATGGACTCTTATACAAACTTTTTTTGGCCTCCACCAAAAAATAAGTTCTCATACCGTGGTCGTTTTTTTAATTATCACAAAATATTGCTTCCCCAGTACGTTGTTTGTTAGTGCCGAGGTCAAACACGACCTTTGAAGCGCCCGCCCTAATCGCGGCAGCGAGGGACGAGCGCGGCGGTTGAAAACCGCATGGGCAAGTGGTTATGATCACTGGCCACCAGGATCGCAGCAGCGGTCGGGTGAACACCACCAGAGGGGCGGGTCTTCTCTTTCCTCACCGCCGAAGCTACCGTGGAGTTGCAGAAATAAAAAAGATTCTTCCGCCGTCTGGGTATATATTAATAGTAGTGTAGAAAGTAGAAATTAGAGGTGATGTTTGACATCAAGATACGTATATATCCAACTGGGATAAAAACACAGGCTCCCAATGTTTTCGATGTTATGAAGACGGCCGACTAAAGAAGACAAATGGAATCCACAACCAGATAGAAAATGGACGTTCTGCAATGAGGACATAAATGATTGATAGAACATTTCAGTCGGAGTGTCGTCGTTCTGTGAAGAAATTGGATGTAAGGAAAGCAATGGGATATTGGCGGTATATTTTGATTAATGACAATGTTATGGAAGAGTACATGGACTAGAATATTTGCGAGAGTCGATGTACTGAGGTATTCGAATGGAATCGGGAAGAACGTTCCTTATTTGAACTGTGAAAGAGGTAATCCCAGGTACTGCTCTTGAAAATTGTTAAATTAATTAAATGTTGTGTTCTCTTCAGTTTGAAAACAATGTTGTGAAAAGTTTTTTATTATTATTACGCAACAATTGTCTCTTTTATTTTGAAATTGAAAGCGTTTTAATTTAATATTTCAGTAAGTTACTATTTTCAGTTCGATTGTGAATACTATAGTATCATCGGCCCTAAACAAATAATTATATTGTAACGGCCGCTAGTCAGTTTGAAGTGGAAGCTGGGCTGTGAAGTGTGTGCATCACGGCGAACAGCGGTGCAGTGGACTGTGCTCAGTGACGAACTGTGGCCAGCGCCGTGAACTGTGGTCAGCGCAGTGGACTGTGGTCAGTGCATCGGACGGTGGTCAGTATCAGACGGTGTTGAGTTCTTAGGAATGTGCGACAGTGGAAAAGAAGTGAAAAGTAAAAATAAAGTATCAAGAGAAGTGTGCCGTGTAAAGAAATAACCAAATGAAGAACACAAGGACTGTGAAGATTATCATACATAAATCAAGCATTTTAGTGCATGTTTAAGAAACAAAACAAACTTTGTTAAAATAATACCTGTGTTTCAATTCACCACATGGGATCGTTATAATATGGATATTTTTATATTCCCCCATTATGTAAATTTTTAATAGCAAATAAAAGTCATCTCATTAGGGAAATAGCATCGCTAACAAAGCAACGACTTTCAAAATTAATACATCGATTTTAATAAAATATCGGCCCGAAATCATAGATATTTTCAAAACCGTAACCATAACTTTTAGTTTCCATTAATATTCACGAGGGAGGTAATTTCAGGGTGGTCATATTTATTATTTTTTCATTGAGATTTAACTCACAAAATAAAATAGAAAAGTGATCAAGTTATTTGATTCGATTTATTGATTGATTGTTAGCGATTTTGGGCGCGTCGACTATTCAGATCATTAGTCCCGTAATTGTAGTGCCTGTTTTTCATCGAGAGGTGGTGATTATCTTCCTACACTGAATGGTGAGATCCGGTGCCGACCTACCGTCGACTACCGGGGTTTTCCCCAATCAGGTATCTTCCACTAGTAGGACAGCGCCCCAGCCAGGACAAAGAAGCTCTAAGTCCCAGTCTGGAGACCCGGCATGTATGGTAGTATAGTGCATGTTAGTGTAAGTGTGTGTGTAAGGGGTGAGAATAGGACAAGGAAGAGGATCGCGCGCGGTCCGTGGCCCGTTTATTAGGGTACTGCTTCGGTATTCACCTGGTGTTGATCGGAGAAACCACGGAAAATATCGACATCGATGTCTCAACTTTAACTGACGGCTACCCAGGTGAAGAGGGTGGTGAGAGTTTCCTGGCGAGCCGAGCTGTGAGTAGTGCAAAGATGTAGTGCTGAGACTGTGGATTACCGGACGGGCCTTTGGACTAGGGGCAACCTTTGGTGGCTTTGCTAACAGGGACCGCAAATTTGTGATATCTGTCTGTAGGAACGGTGACTCTGCATTACGTACGTTGATATTAAAATTAGATAGATTACAAGTATTGACACTACTATGGAAAATGTTAATTGGTCAATCAATCTTGTATTTTTGCTTTCTCGTATACGTACGTAAATACGGAGTAATACACGTAGTACAGAAATAGGTATGTAATGCTGCGCGAAAAACCGGCGAACTTTCGGCAGAAAAAAATCATTCCCGGGTCCTGATAACAAGAATGTGGATAACTTTAGTTGCTAAATTAAGAGAAAAAGTCCTTTAACACGTGATGTAGCCGGAATCCTTGTTTAATCCTGCAAATTTGTCTACGTTTTGCCGGAAAAAATAGTACAGTTTACTCCTGAACAGAAGTTCTATGCAACCCGCCGCACTCTCAAGTATTAAGATGTTATTCCTTGCATATTGTGCCCCTGCGATTGTGGTATATCGGCCGGATTTATTACTTGAGCGATATCGCGGGCAAATAAATCAAATTTCTCCAAAACAGTGTCATAGCGATTGCATGCCCAAACGTGAAACAGAACGTTTTAACAATAATATACATGACAATCAGGACACAGAAAAACCCATACTTGCGAGAAATTCTTTGATCTATTACATTTTTTGTAGAGCGTAACGTAAAACATGATTAACAATCACGTGACCAATCACGTGAAGCGTAATACATTGCTATAGAAATGCATTCCGGACTAACTAGTTACTTATAAAATAATAAAATTCAACTGAATAAAAAAATATATAATTTTTTTTCCACTGGGCCCCAAAAGTCCGACATTGGTCGAGGTTGTCACTTCTCGAGCGAAATTCGTGGCGCGAGGCCGGTCGGGTGAAATGCATGGCCAGTCACGTGAAGTGCATTTCTATAGCAAAGCATTGCAGAATCAACTAGTTACATGTAAAATAAAATAATCAAAACAACCGAATAAAAACATATGTAGATATGTTTTCCACAGCCCCCAAAAGTCCAACATTTTTCGAGTTTGTCACCCCCCTTGCGGGCGACCCAGAACTACACAGAGCGAAATTCGTGGCGGGAGGCCGGTCGGGTGAAGTGCATGGCCAGTCACGTGAATCGCATTTCTATTGCAAAGCATTGCAGGATCAACTAGTTACATGTAAAATAAAATAATCAAAACAACCGAATAAAAATATATGTAGATATGTTTTCCACAGCCCCCCAAAAGTCCAACATTTGTCGAGTTTGTCCCCCCCCCCTTGCGGGCGACCCAGAACTACACAGAGTGAAATTGGTGGCGCGAGGCCAGTCGGGTGAAGTGCATGGCCAGTCACGTGAAATGCATTTCTATAGCAAAGCATTGCAGGATCAACTAGTTACATGTAAAATAAAATAATCAAAACAACCGAATAAAAATATATGTAGATATGTTTTCCACAGCCCCCCCAAAGTCCAACATTTTTCGAGTTTGTCACCCCCCTTGCGGGCGACCCAGAACTACACAGAGTGAAATTGGTGGCGCGAGGCCAGTCGGGTGAAGTGCATGGCCAGTCACGTGAAATGCATTTCTATAGCAAAACATTGCAGGATCAACTAGTTACATGTAAAATAAAATAATAAAAACAACCGAATAAAAATATATGTAGATATGTTTTCCACAGCCCCCAAAAGTCCAACATTTTTCGAGTTTGTCACCCCCCTTGCGGGCGACCCAGAACTACACAGAGCGAAATTCGTGGCGCGAGGCCGGTCGGGTAAAGTGCATGGCCAGTCACGTGAAATGCATTTCTATAGCAAAGCATTGCAGGATCAACTAGTTACATGTAAAATAAAATAATAAAAACAACCGAATAAAAAATATATGTACATATGTTTTCCACAGCCCCCCCAAAGGCCAACATTTGTCGAGTTTGTCACCCCCCTTGCGGGCGACCCAGAACTACACACAGCGAAATTCGTGGCGCGAGGCCGGTCGGGTGAAGTGCATGGCCAGTCACGTGAAATGCATTTCTATAGCAAAGCATTGCAGGATCAACTAGTTACATGTAAAATAAAATAATAAAAACAACCGAATAAAAAATATATGTACATATGTTTTCCACAGCCCCCCCAAAGGCCAACATTTGTCGAGTTTGTCACCCCCCTTGCGGGCGACCCAGAACTACACACAGCGAAATTCGTGGCGCGAGGCCGGTCGGGTGAAGTGCATGGCCAGTCACGTGAAATGCATTTCTATAGCAAAGCATTGCAGGATCAACTAGTTACATGTAAAATAAAATAATAAAAACAACCTAATAAAAAATATATGTACATATGTTTTCCACAGCCCCCCAAAAGTCCAACAATTGTCGAGTTTGTCACCTCCCTTGCGGGCGACCCAGAACTACACAGAGCGGAATTCGTGTCGCGAGGCCAGTCGGGTGAAGTGCATGGCCAGTCACCTGAAGTGCATTTCTATAGCAAAGCATTGCAGGATCAACTAGTTACATGTAAAATAAAATAATAAAAACAACCGAATAAAAATATATGTAGATATGTTTTCCACAGCCCCCCAAAAGTCCAACATTTGTCGAGTTTGTCACCTCCCTTGCGGGCGACCCAGAACTACACAGAGCGGAATTCGTGGCGCAAGGCCGGTCGGGTGTCCGGGTCCTGGCGTGAGGCGCCTGAATACCAAGGCGCGCTCCCACAATCAATTTCAATTCTCTGTTGGCTTCGAAAGTTGCGGTCGAGGATGAGCAAGAGCAACCCGAATAAAAAATAATGATACGTCAAGAAAGTCGCGTCAGCTATTTCTTCCTCGAATTGAGCCACTACTTTTTTCTTCTCCCTATTCGCGCCTTTTCAAAAGAGTTTCCATTTTTATTCGTGAGTGTGGCAAATGGTTGGCATTGAAAAGAGGGTCCGATAGTCTCCTGAGGTGTGCGAAGGCGACCGCCGATTTGTCATACGTGAAAAGCAAAGGTTCATATTTCGGATGTTCTGCAATGAAAATAATTTGTCCTAGCTACATAACTATTTTCTTAATTCCTGATACCGTCGGGACTGTAACCCTTACTTCGTAAGAAAAGGAAGTATTGCATTCGTGCGATAGAAATGGGCAACAGAAGATCTCTTATACCTGGTCCTAGTTACGAAAAAATTAATAAATCTTGTTCATATCTGTAGTAAATTGCTTCCTCCCATTACCTGGTCTTTTTATCACTGCTCTCCAATTGAGATCAAATACCGCTGCCAATAAAACTTCTCTTAGTAGAGGAAGGTCCAGAGAGGATGTACACTGCAGGAAGTGCAATACAGCGGTAGAAACTATGAATCACATCCTCGGTCAGTGCATTTTTACGAAACCAGCTAGAATAAAGCGTCATGACGAGATAAAGAACTTTATAGAGGGGAAGATGCTCTGGAAATCAGACACTGTGGTGTCCACCGAAGCCACTTTCTACGTTGCCGAAGATGGTAAAGTACCAACCAGTCATTCCCCTGGCAGCCCAACTTCATGGAGTGCCCAACGCCAGAATCATGCCTGTGGTGGTTGGAACCTCTGGGGATATGCCACGATCAACAGTCAGTGTCCTCAAGACGTTGGGGATCATGTCTCGGGGAGATTTACTGACTATCTCGTTAATTACTCTCAGATGCTCTATTAAAAATTTACACACAATTTGTAAATTACGATGGAGCAATTTAGCATTGCTGGCAGTAAATGCAGAAAATGAACTTCTTGGTCCCGTGGGGAAGTCTAGGGAACCCAAGGGATCCGACAATGCCTAGAATATACCTAGTTACCACGCCTTTAAGTGGGAAGTGTATGCTATTTAATGTAGCATATAGAAAATTGTGTACTGTAGTATTCACCTTTGATGGGTCCTTGAAACCAAAAAAATATCGTGTCCTTGTAGTTTATTATTTCATAACCATTACAAATAATGCTAGAAAGTACGTTCTTGTAGTTCCATTTCATCACCACAAATTTATGTCTTTTCATTTTCTTGTCGTTAGAGCATTCGATCGTAATACTATTCGAGAATTCAACCAAAAACCACCTAACTGAACTTGAAGTTCTCAGAGTTTTTGAAAAACGGACCCCCGAAGTTGAGATACAATCACATTCAGCTGCGTTGCAAATTGAAAGTCTGCTTCCGTGTGAAACACATTTGGAAAGTCTCCAATTGAACTAAAAACTTAACTTGTTTCCTTACACTCCAGGAAGCTTTAAATTTTGAAGTTGGACTATGTACGGCTCGAAAAATTAAAAACGAAATTGCCTAACATAAATCAGAAAATCATTCATTAAAAGCTGATTACATAAATCTTCATTTGAAGGCAGGCGTGAAACGCTACCGAGTGTTTTGCAGTTTTCAAAGATTTAGGGCACAGCGCTGGAAGTAATTGAGAAATACGACTCATTCCGCTGTGAGCTGAATAGGTCATAACGCAGCCTGCGAACATTACGAACGAGTTATTATTTGTAATTTAATTCATTTTTCTGTTTGTATATAAAATATAAGAGTATATTAGATTTCTTAACAATTATCACATAATTAATGTAATGAGTCGAAGTGTAATGTGTTATTTTGAACGTATTTGGCATCAAGAACACCTGTATATGCAGGGCGAACTTGGGCTTGGAAAGCAGATTGGCAAATTGTTTCGATCGTCATTGGAAGAAGAAATGAAATTAACAACCAGATGGGAAATGGACGTTCTGAAAAAGAGACGGGAAATAGACGTTTTGAAATAAGGACGTAGATTATAAATGGAGTTGTGAGTCAGAATGGTATGAGTTAGTAAGGAATTATGATGTAAGAGGGGAAATTTGATATTGACCGCATATTTAATTGAAGATAATATTAAGAAAAGTGGATGGACTGAAAGATTTGAGCTAGTTGATGTTGACGTGTACGGACAGTTGAAAATTTAAAAAAGAAAATCCTTTTTGCTTTTTGAAAGTGAAGTCGAAGAAAACTAACTTAATACAGTCAGAAAATTTAATTTTTTAATTAAATATTATATTATTCTTTCTGCTAGCAAACAGTATTACGTATTTTTTGTTTTTGTTGTTATTATCATGAATAAATGTTCTTTTTCATTTTGAAATTGAAAGCGTTTGAATTTGATATTTCAGTAAGTGGTCATATTCAAAACTACGGTGTATGCTGTAGAAGCATACACCCTAATTAACTAATTAAATGGATATTTCTATTTTTCTTCCCTTTAGGTTAATTAATTAAAGAACCATCACATATTATAACAAAAAATCTCCATCAGTAAGGGAAGTAATATTAGTGTGGATCAAATATGACCAAGCCTTCTGTAATCAACGTGATATTTTTCTGTTAGCTACTTGACAAATATCTACAGTTAGTAGTAACTTTTATTCTCTCAGCGTTTCACTTTTGTTTCTGGGGTCCATATTGTCGTATTCATTACAATGAATGAACAAGAGGTAGATGTTTTAATTGCACAACGCATTATTATTCGGTTTTGGCGGTTAAAGGTGTAAAACTATTAGAAATTGTGAAGCGATTGCGTGATCAATTCGGTGAGACCCTTTCGAAATCTCAAGTCTACACATCATAGAAGTTGTTTAAATGGTGGCCGTAAAAGCGTTTCCAACCTCACTGATGCTCAGCGTCCCCAGACGAGCTTTATGTTGGACAACATTCGGAGAGTAGAAGGCATTATTCGTAATAACAGACGAATAACTGTTCGTGATGTATGTGGAAAAATTTCATTATCTTATGGAGGTGTGCACACAATCATCAAAAACCACTTAAAATTTCGGAAAATTTGTGCAAGGTGGGTACCAAAACTTTTGAATGCAAATCAGATGACTGCAAGGATGGAAGCATCTCAAAGAGCTTTGGATCGTTATGGTGCAGAAAAAGATTCATTTCTAATATTCTTACATTGATGAAACGTGGGTGCACCACTACACTTCCTCAACTAAGATGTCCGGTATGGAATGGTGATCAAACCATGAATCAGCGCCTGTCAAAACTTAGACGCGGTTTTCTGCCCGTAAACTCCAAAAATGTGGGATAGCAAGGGAGTGATGTACGTTGATTTCCTACACGAGCAACGAACAGTTAATACAGCTAATTATTGTGAGCTCTCAAGGAAAGTTAAAGATGCTTTCTAGCCGAAAAGATGCAGAAATTGGATGCGCAGTGTTCTCCTCTTTCATGACAATGCAAGGCCACATACCGCAGCTGTTATCTAATCAATATTACTTGACAGTGTTGGAGCATTCTCCCTATACCCCAGACTTGGCGCCTACGGACTTCCATCTTTTCGGACCACTTAAGGACGACGAGAGTGGCGATAATTTCTCCACTAATGAAGAGGTGGAAGACTTCGTGCGCAAATGGCTATACACACGTCAACAAAACTTTTTTAAGAACGGAATTAGGAAACTGCCAACAAAATGGGAACAATGTGTAAATAACGATAAAAGCTGTGAATAAAAGTAGTCTGCATTGTTTTTTTGATTTTCTAATATTAAATAAATGTTTTTCAAAAAGTCTCGTTCATATTTGATCCTCCTAATGTTATTGTTGTGATTGATTGATCTTATTAACCTATTTTGCAGTACAATACTAAATACTTGTAACATCTTAATATTACTTGAATGAACCCTTATCTGCTATTATTTGTTCAGTTTTTCGTGCGAGTTGTAATCGTTGTAACGAAAGAAGTCATCGTTTTGTCATTTCGTCAGAGCAAGTTCGCGAGGGAGAGATTATAATTAGTGAAGCGGAGATAGCTAGTTTTTGAAGTACGAAGATCGATGAATGTCACTACTTTAATTTTCTGCTTTGTCAGTTACCTTCAAATACGGCGAGCTTCCAGTAGTTACTATTATTTTTAAGCCAACAATGGCTGAAATTATTACCTCATTTAGTTGAGCATCCCTCGAATTCGGTCTGGCAAACAAAACAGGATCGGCCACCGCGCATTCTTTTGTCTGGCAACAAATCGACCGTAATTGACGCAGTGAAAAACAAACATTTTAAAAGTAAATCTAACGAAACGCTCTACCGTGCATTGGCGTCCGTGCTGCCATAACCGTCCCGCGACCGCAAACACACCGGAAAACGAGCGCGGTTGGTCAACGAAGCGCCGGCAACGCCGCAGCGGCCCACATAAAAGCAACGACCCCCGCGTCGTTTGGGGAAAGAAATTAGCCCCAGAAACGCAGAGGGGCGCGGGGATCCCCGGCGGGGCCGTAACGGACTCGAATATTCTAGCGACGCAACGCGCCAAATCCTATGTAGCGCCTGACCAAACCACGAGTGTTTCTCAATCTGAGGATAGTTTGTGCTCCGGAACAAATGAAATTTCCGCCTTTTCATGATATACTAACCACGAGGGGTGACCAGAAGGGGAGGGAAATGAAGGAACTTGTCCCAGACCCCAACTTAACTTGCCCAGGCCCCGAATAGTTTTTCACTCAAAAGAAATAAAAAAGTATTCATTTCTAATCTACATTTAAAGCCGTAAGTTATTTATGATATTCTTGGATTTATTTAGAGCTGCATTTGACGAAAATCAGCTGTTACTGTGTCATCCAATTAGGAGGTTGAAAGTCACCAAAGTGACGTCCGTAGTGACGTGTAAACTCCCGATTAGATGACATCGTAATTGCTGATTTACGTCAAGTGCAGCTCTAAATGAATCGAAGAACATGGAGAAATGAATTCTGTTTATGAATTGAGGGAAGAGATAATTTTTTGTTTGAAGTGAAGAGTCTCCGTGGATCAACTGCTCATGGTCCTGGTTCTCTCTGAGCGCCCCTGGTAACCACAATATTTTAGGTACGTAACCTTCGTTA
Source organism: Teleogryllus occipitalis (assembly GCA_011170035.1). Taxonomy (NCBI): domain Eukaryota; kingdom Metazoa; phylum Arthropoda; class Insecta; order Orthoptera; family Gryllidae; genus Teleogryllus; species Teleogryllus occipitalis. The sequence goes on from BLKR01000522.1 coordinate 59,609, forward strand.
GCCTTATATAAAAAATCAATAAATGAGAGGAAATAGATGTTGGATTATATAGTCCAGGATCCGCAGTATGAAATATTCGCTATTTACAGGCTGAGGAGGCTCAGGCCATCAACTGTTGTCTCTGAAATGCCTCTGACCAGGAGGTTCTGGGGTTCGAGTTCCGAAGGTGGCGTATTTTTGACACGAGCTTCATAGCTGGGTCAAAAACTTCCGCTGTCGGAAGAGAATCGGAAGAGAATCCTTCCGCTTGAGGAGAATTCTAGAGACCGTCTACTCTGACCAGTAGTTTTCCGTTGTTTCTATAATCAATAACAGTGAAATGCCGGAGCAGTACCCTGACAAACGGATCACGGATCATGAACGATTTTTCCTTTTTCTTCCTTGTTCTACCATCACCCCTTATTTACACACACAAACACTTAAATGCCCTACCACACTTGTTAGATAGCCTGTCACGTGTTCTCGTGGGACTGTGAAAGGTAAAGATATCTGATTAGGGAAATCCCGCAAACCTCCATGTTGGTCGTCGTCAGATCTCGACATCCGGGGGGGGGAGGAACCGCCATCTCCCATGATAAAAATGCACCAATGACCATAGCAGTTCACGCGCCCAGAAACACGAAATAATCAATTTAATAGATTTGTGTAAGTGTACGGTTTGTTGACGATTCCGGACAAGTCAAATGATATGGACATTCATAGACACATTCAATGCCAGGTTCTCGTTACAACTGTCCTGAAAGTAGTGGTGATATAAAATTGAATGCTGATCCTGTAGTACAGGGCTACTCAAATGAAAGAATTGGTAGTGAATTATCCTTGGAGTTTGCGATCTCGCTCCTTAATGGATGATGAGATCCGACGTCGACCTACATGTACGCTTGGGAGATTTTTCACCTCCAGGTATCTCTCTGAGCGCTGCACCGCCCCAGTCGGGAAGGCTTTAAGCATCCGACTGGTCTCCAGATAGTGTGATAGTTTATTGGGTATAAGTGTGTGTGTGTGTGTGTGTGTGTGTGTGTGTGTGTAAAGGGAAAGGTTAAGAAAGGAAGGAAAGATCGTGCGCGGTCCTTAGCTCTTTAGTTAGTGTACTGCTTCGGAATTCGTCTGGTACTGATCGGAGAAAACACGGAAAATTACCGATCAGAGCAACCGGCTACTAGAATTCTCCTCCATAGAGCAGCTGAATTTGACCCAGCTCTGAAGCAAGGTTCGAAAATGCGCACCCATTGGGTCTCGAAACACAAAACCTCCCGATTACAGCCCGATTACTGCGACAAAGAGCTAGCAGGTGATAATTTACGATAATGTGTTCAAGAATTCATGTAAAAAATATTTTTATTTTATGTTTTATAACCGGAATAAGAAATCAGTACCAGGAGCGGTAGCTCAGTGCATCAGCTGATGCCTCTGCAGCGCCTCTGACCGGGAGGTCCTAGGTTCGAGTCCTGACGACGGCAGGATTTTCGACACACGCTTTTCAGCTAGGTTGAATTCAGCCGTGGTTTCTCCGATCAACACCAGGCGAATGCGGGAGCAGTACCCTAACAAACGGGCCACGGACCGCGCGCGATCTTTCCTTCCTCTTCCTTGTCCTATCCTCTCCCCTTACACACACATACACTAACATGCCCTACACTACCACATATTCCGGGAGACCGGTCGGGAGCTTAGAGCCTGTCCCGGCTAGGGCGGTGCCCCGCTGGTGGGAGAGTCCTGGTTAAGGGGGAAACACCACTAGCCGACAGTAGGTCGGCGCCGGATCTCGCCATCCATCGGGGGAAGATCACCGCCATCTCCCGAGAAAAACATGCACTACACTAACGAGACTAATGACCAAAGCAGTTGACGCGCGCGGAAACACGAAAAAATCAATCAATGAAATCAGTGATTAGGTTTTGAATTTTCCCTCAAAGTAAACAGTCAACCAACGAAACGTGAATTTAGGTGATAGTCGTTGTCGCCGACATTGATCGTTTGCGTAGCTTCGTCTAGGTGGTGAGTGAAGAGGAGCAGCCCCCACAGCAATGGCCGGCACGCACCGCCGAATGTTTCATAATGCCTTACACAGAGACACAAGGAATTAGAAAAGAGCAACAAACAGTCACAGATAATGATGAGATATTCATAACGTACCTAATGTTAATAATAATAATAATAATAATAATAATAATAATAATAATAATAATAATAATTATTATTATTATTATTATTATTATTATTATTATTATTATTATTATTATTATTATTATTATTATTATTATTATTATTATACACAACTTCTTAATTTACACTGTGTAATAAAGTACCTTATTTCATGTTCAGATTTCCAGTAAAATAGGATGTCTCTTCAACGGATAAAATTATATTAGCGATAGTATGAGTAGATCATGTTTTCTAGGCTCAATACACTTGACGTGGCACGTGACAACACTAGAATTAAGCACATAGTGACACACGAAGTTTCAACTGAAAAAGTTCAGGGATGGGGCAGATTGCAGTGTCTGCAAACTGACGGCCTGGGAACATCCTATCGATGTGTATTTATTGCTTGGAATAGCCATCAATAAGTCTTTCAAACATTAAATTTAGAATATTGTCAATTATTGTCCAACATCAAGAAATTACTCAAGGGCAGTGATAAAATTCTTGGAAAAAATTGTACTATTTTAAATGTAGTGGTAACTACTTATCCTCAAATAAACAGTATATTCACTGAAATCGTATATCTGTACTACATTGTTTTAATGACCAGTAATGTCAATTTCATTTTTTTCTAAACGTGGCGAGAACTTAATTCAAGGCTTATATTAATAAATAGTACATAATAGTACGTATAATAAGTTAAGAGAGAACCGTGTATTGCCGTCTAGTTTCAAAAATTATTATTCTCTGAATGCCGTGAAGAAGAGCGTACTCGATCCACTTTGGTATCGTATATTGGCAACATTCTTTGCTTAATTTGACGAGCACTTAATTCAGGGGCTATATTAAGAAATTATATATAATAATACATATAATATATTAATATAAAAATGTGTTCTGCCAACTAGTATAAAACATTTTAGGCTCTGATTGCCGTGGGGATGGACGTACTTAATACTCGGTTGGGTGGTATTTTTGCATCATTTTTGTGAAAGTTGCTAACCACTTAATTCATGATATGTGCATCAAAATAATATATAATCATATGCATACTATGTTGAATGGAAACGCTCGCTAGTTATGACGATTTGAACGGTATGCCGCAGTGCCTACTTGCGTGGTTGGGTTGTATATTGGAGAGTTTTTAGCTGTAGTTGACGAGCACTTACTTCAAGGATATATCGACAAATCGTACGTAATATTATGAATAGTGTGTTAAAAGTAGTTTTCTGTATGTTCGGTTCGTTCGTTTAAAAATAATTACGAGTTGAATGGTCCTCCTCGAGTCGAATGGTGTTGCAACTTATTACTACTTATTATATTTTTTTATAATAATGTTTAAAAATAATTGAATTAATTTAGGTAAGCCTATAATTAGCTTATAATTGGTCTATAAGTAGTTATGTTCTAACTTTAATTTTAATTTTGTTTCAATTTAAAATTTAATACAAGTTGAATAGTCTGTCTCCAGTTGAATGATGTTGCACCTAATAATTATCTTTTTACAAGAGTAAATATTAAATCTTTTAATAATATTAGTATTTTTGCTGAGAATATAATTAGCCTATAATTATTGTGCTAGTAGTTTTGTTCAAACATTAGTTTTTGATTTTGTGTCATCTGACCTTATTCTAAAGCTGGCTGAACATTGATTTTTGAGAAAACTACAAGAGCCTGAAATTTGAGAATACAGCATTTAATTTGCCTATAACTAGCCTAAAATTATGAGCTAATATTTTTTTTTGTATACCAGCATTATAAACGAGGTTTTCTGTTGCAAGAAATCGTTCATAAAAGGGCCTTTTACAGCACAAATGATGACGTATTAGGTTTTACGGCACGAATGATTGCGTCATCACACACGTCATAGTTGCGTCACAACTCACCTTTAAAATTGACGAACGCTGTGGAATTGCATCAAGAGTTCACAGAGTAACCATACAACCAGAATAACCAAAGATTTTTATTCTTGAATATAATAAATCAGTTTACATAATTACATTATTTATTGATGTTAATATTAATGGAGCAGTCTGTGAGGTTTTTGAAAGATAAAGGAACAGAACCAGGTACATTAAAAGTTTTAGTTGATGAAGTACCTGCTACGTTATTTTCGTCATTTGACACTATTCTTCTAGCTATCTTTATTTTATTCTGAATTGATTCCTCAATGTAAGATTTTGCAACATTTGATGATCGCCATCCTCCATGACGCTTAAGGGTGGTAATATCTGCACCACTGTCGGCTAACATAGTAGCCGATGTTCTCCTGAATGAATGTCCGGAATATTTTTCATGATTTGGAAGTTGAAGGTATTCGGCAATGAGTTTAGGAATTTTTCCGAAAGTGTTAATCCCAATGGGGTTACAAGTGCATCTACCTTTGTTATAAAATAAGAAAAGTTTATTATGTTTGACTTTAGAAGGTCTGAGGGCAATGTATTTTTTATACAAATCTATATAAGAGAATCCTTCATCAGAAATAACGGTAAATATTCTGTGTTTGTTAGTTTTAGTTTCTCTAATTTTGACAACTAAAACAGAACCTTCTTCAGAGACATCATCGGTGCATATGTTATACAATTCCCCTCGTCTACAAGCTCTAAATATGCCGAAAATCGCAACAACCTGAAAAAAGAGAGCAAAAGATGTGTTCCAATAGTTCACAAATATTTCAAATAAATATAACTTAAATACCTTCATCAAGAGATACTTCTCATCAGCTGCTTCTACTAAAAATTTGTTCACATCAGCTTGGGAAAAGACCATAGATTTTTCTGCTTCGTAACCGACATTCGCTTGTTTCATGTACAATTGAACTTTATTAAAAGCAGAAATATCAATACCATCTTTAATTTTGATCATGGCCTTCAATTTCGAGTGACTACACCACAAACTTGATGCCTTACATACTGCTGACTTCAATGTAATAAAAATTAGAAAATTAGACCATCACTAAAACTCGACTAGGTATGTCAATAAAGTAAGAGACACTTACTAACTCCGATATGTATGCCAGAACAACTGATTCGCATATAATCTTCACGTTCTTTGTTTCCATCCAATTTTTAAATTTGTTGTACTCTTTTTCGTACAATGCACTTGACTTTGCCGGTATTAAGCATTGTTCTGCCTTCGTGGCTTGTTCAACAATTTCCTGCGGCAAGGAATCCATCTTTCTTCGCATGCTCTTCAGAATCGCTCATCAGCTGTCCAAAATGCGTGACGTCATAATACCAATGTCAATGTTGCCAACAGTAAAACTGCTTTTGCAATTAGTTCATAAATTAATTTCGATTCTTGCATAAATTTATAATGCTGTTATACAAAAAATAGCGTATGCAACTCGTTTATAATGTTGCTTTATTGCATTCGTACAAATTTGAAAACTCGCTCCTAACGTCGCTCGTTTTCAAAACATGTACTCATGCAATAAAGCTTAACATTATAAACTAATTGCATAAACTACTATTTGTGTTCTGCTGTAGTGTGTCAGCCAGCTTTATGGACTTATCTTAGAGGTTAGGTCACATCTTACTACGAGCGATGTTATCTAACACCTATGACAATAACAGTTGCCAGTGGCATACGAATTCGCCAGCGCGAGTAACTAAGGGTTAAACTTTTTCGTGAAAACTGTTTGTGCTTTATTTATTTGTTTACACGATTTTAAATTTATTTACATAAAAATTAAAGAACCTGATTTGAAATGCAACATGGTAAATTAAAAGACAAAAAATTGTTTTGTTGGTAGATTAGTGATTGCGGGCGCGTCAAAAGCTCTGGTCATTAGTCCCGTAAGTGTAGTGCATGTTTTTCTCGGGAGATGGCGGTGATCTTCCCCCGATGGATGGCGAGATCCGGCGCCGACCTACTGTCGGCTAGTGGTGTTTCCCCCTTAACCAGGACTCTCCCACCAGCGGGGCACCGCCCCAGTCGGGACAAGCTCTAAGCTCCCCAACGGTCTCCCGGAATATGTGGTAGAGTAGTGAATGTTAGTGTACGTGTGTGGGGGGGGAGGTCAGGACGAGGAAGAGGAAAGAAAGATCACGCGCGGTCCGTGACCCGTTTGGTAGGATACTGCTCCGGCATTTGCCTGGTGGTGATCGGAAAAAACACAGAAAACTACTGATTTAGCAGCTGGCCGCTAGAATTCTCCTCCAGACAGCAACTGAATTGGACCTAGCTGAAAAGCTAGTGTCGAAAATCCCGCCGCCCCCCGTCAGGACTAGAGTCTGGGACCTCCCTCCCGGTCAGAGACGCTGCAGTGACATCAGTTGATGCTACCGCTCCCGGCACAAAAAATAATCAATACCGGACTATGTGACAACAGGAAACCAGAGGCCACGGGCGAGCAGTACTCTCGTGGCAAAGCGCTTCGTAGCATTCCGGAGTTCCGGGTGCGGCCACACCGCAGCGCCACCGCAGCCGTGTACAAAGAGATCGCCTCCCCCCCCCAATGAACTTAAAAGAGTGGGCGGGCCCGTGTGCAGTAATAAATGAATGAAAATCAACCGCGAAAACAAAACTAATAAAACTAAGCTCCAGATAACCGGGCTGCCTGAAAATTTATTTGATCATATGGCCGTAGCTTTCGCATCGGCAATTATCCGCCCACGGGCGGTCGAGCGCCCGCGGCAGGGCCTGGGGCGGAGTTGGGGGTGGGGTGGGGGTTAAGGTAGGGTGAGGGAGCGTGGGATAGCAGTGGCCGCGAACGCAGTCATTTCCCCCCACCACATGGCCACAGGCGTTCGGTCACCACTCACACACGCACACTCGGACGCAAAAGAATGAATTCGACAACCAAAGTCTAAATTTAAACACTGTTATCAAAACGTGTACCATCTTTTGGATCGTTATTTTCCCAAGTGTGAGAAATATAAGTCTTTATTTAAACTCGCAATTCCTATTTGGTAATCACGAGTCATGGTGACTTGAGTCATGAAAATGTTTCTTCTTTTTCTTTCGTGTTCTTTCCTTCTTCCTTGTCCTATCCCCACTCCATACACACCCACACACACACGCACTACACTACCACATCTATCTGGAGACTAGTCGGGAGCTTAGAGCTTGTCCCGGCTGGGGTGGTGACCCGCTGGTGGGAGATACCTGGTTGGGGAGACCCGCTACCCGCCGAACATGTAGAATGCGGTTGAATCTCGCCATCCAGAGGGGAAGATCACAGCCACCACCCGCGATAAAAATATTCACTACACGTGTGGGACTAATGACCATAGCAGTTGACGTGCTCGGAATCACTTTATCAACCAATCACATCATGCGTGAAGGTATTTCCTTTTTACAAAACTAATCAGTTCAGATTCCAGACTAATGAAATTTGTTTTCTCTCATAAACTTTTACGACATTTGCTTATCATTTAGAATGGTCACACTTTTCATATATTTTTTAACTTTCTCAAGCTTCTGTTTTCTTTTCGACACATCAATTCCTGTAATTCTGCTATTCCCAGTTAACCAACTCTGCTCCCAGGCCAGGGGCGCGCTTGTAAATAATCTCTTTGATCGCTGACCTGCGGGTCGCCTCGCCCGGCCCACGCCGTTGCAAGCACGCTTCTATTTATGGGGCCATTGCAACATTTTTTCCTTCCGCAAACAAAGCGATTCCGAGTTCACAGCGCTGGAGAAGTGGGGAGGGGTGAGCAGCATTGCGGCAACAATAACAAATTTGGTCGCAGAAACAAACGATGTAAGCGAATCTCCAGGGAACGTTTAAAACAATGTGCCCTATGCCGTCAGGCGATTCTGTGTTTTGCTCGAAATTTGCAACACTAGGGCAGATCGTAGTTTTTAATTGGCCCAGCACCGGTGGACGGGAAAGAAGTCGTAACAAATTAGAAACCGGCAATTAAGTTCTCCTTTGATTGGTTTTCGGAAACAAATAATCAGGTACTGACTGGCATGAATGATCTAGTTTGGAAAGATAATTAAGTAAATACTACAATTGACTCGGTAAAAATCAGAACCGTATAAGTGGCATTTTATAAATTCTGAGAAAACTGTTTGTTTAATGCAATAAAGCTGTAAAGTCGTGGTGCTTTGTTTCATCATTAAAACCACGTCATTTCAATTGTTCATTAAAACCACGAAATTTCCTTGGCACTAAATGTTTTAAAATTTATTTCTACTCGATCGATCTAAGGTCTTTCGAGAGATTTTTTTATTTATATGCTGATTTTTTGGGGATTTGAGATTTCCTTGACAAATTGAGATTAGAATTCTCTGACTCAATTCTCTAATTTGTTTTCTTTTAGATGCTATTGAATAGTAATCTTGGTTTGGGGGAATAAACTATTAGGATTGTTTGTCGAGCGATAAGAAGAGGAAAGGCAAACATTCTACATATTATTAATTTAGGGAGGTTTAAGCATATCTTTGGGAAATTTGGATTTGATTCGACTTGGGATGTTTGCAGTTCGAGATGGAATTTCAGAGCGGGATGAGATGAGGGGAGGGAAAAATAAAAATTATTTGCATTTTTTATATGTTCTAGTACGGTATCAATTCGGAGTTCTCTGTGAATTTAATGGTTCGGTATAAACCATGAAGCTTTAATTCATTTCCTAAGGATTTTATTTTGGACTATTTGAATTTTTTGTATGGTAGTAGGATCTGCATTTCTCCACACTCGACAAGCATAAGTTAGTGCGAGTAGGGTAATATAGTAGAATCTGGCATTTGGTATTTAGTGTTGAATATTGATTTATGAACGGGTACAGTTTTGATATTTTGGCCTAGGATTTGTTGATTGTTGCGTGAACATTCGGGTCATGAAAATGAGAAGCATCATCTCAAATGTAACAGAAACCAAGAACGCCATGTAATAAACCTCCCTTCCAACGCAGAGTCGAAATGATGTTTGCATCCCTGAAACCCCTGCCCCGCGACAGAGCATACAACCCAAGCCATGTCCTCACTCACATTCGGTTCGTGGTAAATATTTTAAGGGCTCTTCCCCGATGGAGGCAGCTTTCTATTCTGACATTCGGAGCACTTGTTGATTGATTGATTGATTGATTGGGTTTAAGGGCGCTTCAACGGCTAAGGTCATTTGCGCCCGTGTCAAATTTTCGGAGCACTTGTTTTTCCTGTGGAAAGTGCCCTTACGATATGCTTTCTCTCTCAGCCTTTACATTTAAATGGTCTCTATGTCCCTACGTTTGCAGGTAAAAATGCAGTAATAGTGCTTTGGATTTTGCTTTAATTCATTTAGCCCAGAGGTGTACGTGCCTCATAACACGTTGTGAAAAAACGTTGTGAGTCAGTTTTAGATTTTCTCTGAACTCGAGTGGAGCATCCCAAAGGAGACTCCTGTATTTTCTACCCCTTTAACACGAAGGCAGAGAAGTAATTGTTAAACAAAAGTAATCCTTGTAAACGACAATCTTCTTTATTTTTAATCTTCTTTCCAAATTTTCAAGTTGCTTTGGAAAATGAGCGAGTCTCATCTAACCTACCTCTACATCTCAATGTCAAATGACCTCCAATTTGTAACAAACGCTTATGCCGCTTCGATTGAAACAATTTTTTCTTTCCAAAGTAACTAAGAACCAAACAGAACACCTTTATCATAGAGAATCCCGGATTGAAAGAAATAACGGATTGTTTTTTTTCTGTTAAGAAAAGTTTTATAGGGTCTATATTGTCTCTTATTTTGAACAATAGAAGGATAAGTGTGGAGTGAGAACAATGTCACATTATTTTTTTTAATTTCTTCTGTACGTAGTGAAGTGAAAGACAAGTAATGCAGAAAGCAATTGATATCAAGGCTTTGAGTGAAATACAGTATGGGAGTTCCATAATAACTAGAGACTGGATTTTTATGTAATTACATATTTTTGTCTTTCTATTTACCATTCTCAAATTGGTTATCTTGGCGAATCGTCGACGTCCTAATACAATATCCAAGTTTTTCATTACATATTTGTACATATTTAGTACCTATTTTTCGTTACATCTTTAGTAGTTACATATTTTACTTATTTTGCTATTTTCACATATTTTATTTATTTTATCAATTCAATTTTATGGAATGTTCTTGAAGAGAAGTATTTTCAATAAGTCAGCATTTTCCCTACATTATTACAGCGTGCTGTCTAGTCCAGATATACCTTATACCTTATACCACTCTACGTGAAGACGCGTGATGTTCTTGTAGTCCGTCGCACCTGCTGCAGTTATCTCATTGGCGGGAAGTGCTCATCAGCGATTGAGATCATTTTCACCTTTAGATGTGAAAAGTCACTGACGACGCGTTTTGAGACCTTTAATCTTAATTTCCGAAAACCTTGACGGTTACCCGACGTGATACCTTCGATGGGAGAGCTGCAACTTGCAGTCAGTGTTTTCTGGACATAGATATCACCAATTTGTTTGATACCTTCTATTGCGTTTAGTTTGGCTGTAAATCTATGTTTCTGGATAGCAATAGATAAAACTTTTACTATTGAATATGTATGGAAATATGTATGGTGCACAGCCGTGCATCAAGTAGTACTATCCAAAAGACTTTTCAAAACGTGTGTATTATTTTTAAAATTGTTTATGTAATTTTTTATTGATGTAATTTTGTATTATGTAAATGTGTTTTCTAATAAGAGCATTTTAATGTTACTTATTATATCCGTTTTTAATATTTACTTCATATTGTTACTGTTTTATTTACATATTTATGTACATATTATGACGTTTCATACTACATAATTTTCAGGTCTCTAATAATAAAAAATTCATTTCTTTTGAAATCGTCGGTCTGATTGTCCGTCATATGTCAGCACCACCTAACTCATAAATCAAATAGGATTTTCCATCTCTCTCCAATGTATTCCCCGATCTGTATAGCCCGACTCAAAACGATTTATTTTTGGGTCTACATTTCAAGAGTTCCCTGACACACTTTCGAGATTTGTTGCAATTTTTTTTCCAAACGTTTTCCGCGCGTAGAGCAAAATACTTTTCTAAAAAAGCCCAATTTGATTTTCAATCTCAATAATTCTCTACATTTTCGGAAATCGCAGAAGTGTAAACTTTTTGTTCCCCTCTTTCATACGAAAATTACTGAAGATAAAGATTTATTTGTCACGAAATCTGTTCTTCCAAATTAGGTTTTTAATTAAAAAATAATGAATTAATAATTAACTAATTTTGAATTTACAAATTATGAACAACTGATTTCAAAATATGAACCACAACAAAGTATTTTCACGTAATTTTGAGTGAGAGAATTACAATTTAAAAAATATTTGATAGTATTTCTTGACCTCTGCTTTAATGTTGGAGTGGGTTCTTTGGTGTAAGATAAGAAAAATTACATTACATCTTTACTGACAAAATCTCGTGATACAAGGGTTATATGAAGCAAACGGACATATTCAGCATTACACGATACGAATACATCGTATCGATGTTGTGAAAATGTATGACATACAGTTAGTTACAAAATATTACATGCAAATACGAAAACTGTGGGAATTCGCGTAAAAACTGGTGTCGTTTTGAAAATCCTAAGTGAGAAAACGTCAAAAATCACCAAAAAAGCGGGTAGCTAGAAGGGGCGCTGAGTAGAAACGTGAGTTCTAATTCCACAAATGGATAATGTGGTGCGCCAATACTTTCATACTAAAATACTTTCCACTTTACAACAAATGCACTCACCACCCCCCCGTCACCAATCCATAGGAAATATTCACCCTGTCAATGACAGCTTGCAGCTTCTTTATTCATTAAATGTACAAAACTCCAAGGACGGCTAACTTAAACAGATGCCAATAATGGGTTTCGGTTGCCTCGCTTTCAACAATGTTTACCGAACAAGAGAACAGCGAGAGCCGAGGGGGTTGTCATGGCGACGGTGGGACGCCACCGTCACCGCTGCCCCCCCCCCCCCCCCACTGGTGCAGCTACGGACAGCAAAGCGGCAGAGTGTAGCACTAACTCGATAGTCCCACGAAATTGACAGTGGTGGATTAACCAATAGGTAGTACTCGACAATTGCGTAGGGCCCCAGATGGACTTTTAAAATAAAAGCACTTTTTTAATAATTAAACGAGTCAGACTATTTTTGTAACAACGTATTAATTTTCCAGACATATTGAGATCATAAATGTAATTATCAAATTCAGTAACAACTTACAACTAAAGCAAAAAGTCAAAACTTTTTTTATTATTGAACACAGTTACTTTTTTGTTGCAAACATTTTCTAAGACTTCAAAAATGAAATAAAATGGAATCTTGTATAAACATTTTTGTAAGGTATATAAAGGTATACATTCGGAATACATATCCTAATAACATGTTATACATGTTATTATTAACACAATAACATGTTAATTACAAACGTTATTTTAAATATTTGTCAATTTTATTTGGATATTAATTATGGTACTTTTATATGGAAAAGGGGGAGGGTCAATGAAAACAGGGAGAGGGTATTCTTTCATTAGCATTTCCCTAGGCCATTGGGCAGTAATCCGTCACTGAGCTCTTGGTTACCCCATGTTTTGGACTCTACGATGACTCTCAGTTCTGAAGTCGCATCCATGAGCAGTTTCTTCTCTGTTTCTTAAAACTTTCAATCTCACTCAAACGTGCGCTCAAGCGAGCCAAAGTCCAAGCTGTGCAACTAGTGCAAAACAATTTCAATTGACCACGTGCTTGAAAGTGCTATTATTTTTATCAGTACATAAGAAAGGTACATCACACACTTTCTCAAAGAGGATAGCTGGAATAATAGTGATGTATACTTGGCTCCATATAAGATACAGCGCCGCAAGTTACTTTGTTAGCCTTTGATGGACCATAGGCTCGTTGCAGACATAGTACAACGGAAAGCTGCCACAGGTAGATCATGGTTTCAAAATGTGTTGGAAGATAGCGAAAAATTTCTCTGGCCTCGCTGAAGGACGATCATTTACAAGACTTCTTTGGAAAGTGAGAAATTATTAATATTAATAATAAATATATATAATAACCATTATGTTTATTTCCAGCAAAAAACTCAAGAATTTATTAGCCAAAGAATGTGAGATAGAATAAACAAATATAAATTTTGTTACTGAGGGATAGCTATCTTCAACATGGTATATCTTCTGTTTATCTCTGACACATTCTAAAGTTCACTGGGGTCAGATTGATTTACAAAATCCGCTGATTCTTACATTTTTCATTGATTAACCTTCCTCTAAATAAATAAAAACGGTTTCTTATGGAAATATCAATACTTATAATTTTTACAATGTATAAGCAGTTGACACAAACTACAAGTATTGTGTAAGAACATAAAAACAGTTGAAAATAAAAATAAGGATATACATAGTACGTGTTTTAAATATTTAGCAGTCGTTGAGATTACAATACCCTTTAGTATCTATTTCTAAACGTGCAAGTAAAATTTGGAATAGTACAAGTAATACCTGTCAATACATAAGGTAAGTAAATATAGAGACTGGTTATTTAGAAGTAAAATTATGGAATAATTCAGAAATTTTATAGAGTAAAACCAAATTAAATCTTTATTGTTTTAATATATATGTACTTCAAAATACAGCATAAAAGTACAATTTGTAGCTAAGCTGTAATTCATCAGAGGTCTCTCTGCCTCTGCTTTTGAACTCGCGTATATGTTCTCCCTCGACCTCGCCCTTCCCGTGGACGTGCGGTACGTGCCTTTGAAGTGACTCGGGAAAAATTGAACGGAGGGGAATCTCAGGAGGAAGCACAGATATCTTATCAAATTATCGGCTTCTCCAGAAGTTTCCTTATTGGCTCGCGCCACAATTGGCGCGCGTCCGCTGCAGCTGCCGAGGGGGATGAGCGGCCGGGGGGGGGGAGCGTGGTATCGAGCCAACAACATATGTTGCGAGCGCACTCCTGGAGATAGGATTGTGAGCGCGGAAATGAACGTGATTCATGTTTAATTTGTGTGATGCGATTCTCAATCTCGGAGGTTCCTTCTCGGACGTGACGAAAGTAAATCTTGAAGGGGAGTTGGTGGTTGGAGTCCGTGTGGCAGAAGCGCGGGGGGGGGGAGCTTGTTCCCAGGCTGCAGTGATTCAAAACTCGTGTCGAGTCTCTTCCATCTTCGCGGGAATCTTTGTACACCAACTCGCCAAGGAAAAAATTAAATTTGCATTTTTGGTCTCATGTTTTGCCTTCTATGCGTCATTCAATTTGGTTGAAATGCAGTTTGTGGCACGGTTCGTTCGGTGAGCGGACGCATAGGATTTGTTCAAGCACGAGTACACGTGGAGGAGGAAACTTGTGGAGAAAGCATAAGGCGACCAAATGACTATATCCACATACGCGCCAAATGATTTTTAAAGAGTATTCGCAAACAATGCGTTGGTAATGATGCATTTCATATAAAATGCGTTGAAAATGATGGCTCAATGATGACTTACAGATGATTCAATGATAACTCACTGATTATTCAATGATGACTCAATGATGTTTTATGTTAACGCGAGAGCCGAAGGCCTGTGCCTCGACCTCAACATGCAACTACTTATGGAAACCCCATCTTCCGCAGGAAAGTGCGTCGGTCGTACACACTGTGCCCGCGCTACTAAGTGACTCATTCTCGGAATCAACAACGCGTGTAAACGAATCGTATCACAAACTACATTTCTACCTTTTTGTGGCTCTTTCAAAATTGTTACATTTATAATCTTCAACATCCACTTACGTACATTCTTCCTCCAAAATGAATTTTCCCCTGCGTTTGTGTGTATGCTGTTTCTTCATTATCCCCGCTGTACTTTCTCCCACTACCTTCACAGGAACTGACGCCGTTCTCGCCCTTCCGTCTTTCTGCCCGGTTCCCTTCGGTACCTCCGCCATCTTCCGTCGCCTGTAGCGCTGTCGGAGGCTGTGGTTTATTGCGCAGCCTGCGGCGCCGGGGCCTCGAGCCTCTGTAAATTTCCGCCAGGGAGCGCGCCGCCTCGTCGCTGACAGCGCACGGCCACGGTTTCGCGCCGCGCCGCCAGAGGCCTCGCCGGTCGTCAAGTGCGGCGCGCAACGGAGCGACCAGGCCGGCACTACAATTGCGTAACATGTGCGCGAATCTCCTCGCGCACGTGTTGCGTATTATCCGCGCACGATTTCCTGAGCCCTCGTTTCGCTAGGTGCGAGAGGAGTGGGGAGTTAGGTTATTTTGACTAAAGGAATATTATATCAAATTTGTAGCTCCTTTTTTATGCAAAATAGTTTCCATTTCACGGCAGCGAATATAACCGGTTATCAGATTTTGTCTATAACACTGATTGCTATCATTTATTCTTAACTAGCTGACCCGGCGAACTCTGTTCCGCCTTAACAGCCGGTCCCATCTTTTCCTCGCGTCGCACTCACTGTGAGAAACTGTACTATCCTTGTTGCACTGCGTACGTGCAAAAACGTGCGTTCTCACACAGGAACGCTGTCGAACGGGATAAACAGTATCCTATGTCCGTCTCCTGGCTCTAAGCTTCCTGCTTACCAAATCGGTACAGCCGTTCTTGAGTTATAAATAGTGTAACTAACACGACTATATATAGATATAACGGCGAACGAAAGGCGGCTATCATTATCGCCTTATGTTATCAGTGCGGCGTTACAACAATGGGTTACAACAGGCAACAATGACCGCTAACATGCGAAATCACGCGAAAACATGCGAAAACGTGCAAAAACGTGCGTTCTCACACAGGAACGCTGTCGAATGGGATAAACAGTATCCTATGTCCGTCTCCTGGCTCTAAGCTTCCTGCTCACCAAATCGGTACAGCCGTTCTTGAGTTATAAATAGTGTAACTAACACGACTTTTATATAGATATATATATATATATATATATATATATATATATATAGACTAGGTGACCCGGCGAACTCTGTTCCGCCTTAACTGCCGGTCCCATCTTTTTTCTCGCGTCGCACTCACTGTGAGAAACTGTACTATCCTTGTTGCACTGCGTACGTGCAAAAATGTGCGTTCTCACACAGGAACGCTGTCGAACGGGATAAACAGTATCCTATGTCCGTCTCCTGGCTCTAAGCTTCCTGCTCACCAAATCGGTACAGCCGTTCTTGAGTTATAAATAGTGTAACTAACACGATTATATATAGATATAACGGCGAACGAAAGTCGGCTATCATTATCGCCTTCTGTTATCAGTGCGGCGTTACAACAATGGGTTACAACAGGGAACAATGACCGCTAACATGCGAAATCACGCAAAAACGTGCGAAAACGTGCAAAAACGTGCGTTCTCACACAGGAACGCTGTCGAACGGGATAAACAGCATCCTATGTCCGTCTCCTGGCTCTAAGCTTCCTGCTCACCAATTTTCAGCCAAATCGGTACAGCCGTTCTTGAGTTATAAATAGTGTAACTAACACGACTTTCTTTTTTATATATATACTAGCTGACCCGGCGAACTCTGTTCCGCCTTAACAGCCGGTCCCATCTTTTTCTCGCGTCGCACTCACTGTGAGAAACTGTACTATCCTTGTTGCACTGCGTACGTGCAAAAACGTGCGTCCTCACACAGGAACGCTGTCGAACGGGATAAACAGTATCCTATGTCCGTCTCCTGGCTCTAAGCTTCCTGCTCACCAAATCGGTACAGCCGTTCTTGAGTTATAAATGGTGTAACTAACACGACTATGCATAGATATAGCGGCGAACGAAAGGCGGCTATCATTATCGCCTTCTGTTATCAGTGCGGCGTTACAACAATGGATTACTACAGGTAAAAATGACCGCTAACATGCGAAATTACGCGAAAACGTGCGAAAACGTGCAAAAACGTGCAAAAACGTGCGTTCTCACACAGGAACGCTGTCGAACGGGATAAACAGTATCCTATGTCCGTCTCCTGGCTCTAAGCTTCCTGCTCACCAATTTTCAGCCAAATCGGTACAGCCGTTCTTGAGTTATAAATAGTGTAACTAACACGACTTTCTTTTATATATATACTAGCTGACCCGGCGAACTCTGTTCCGCCTTAACAGTCGGTCCCATCTTTTTCTCGCGTCGCACTCACTGTGAGAAACTGTACTATCCTTGTTGCACAGCGTACGTGCAAAAACGTGCGTTCTCACACAGGAACGCTGTCGAACGGGATAAACAGTATCCTATGTCCGTCTCCTGGTTCTAAGCTTCCTGCTCACCAAATCGAGGGTACAGCCGTTCTTGAGTTATAAATAATGCTTAACTAACACGACTATATATAGATATAACGGCGAACGAAGGCGGCTATCATTCGTCTTCTGTTATCAGTGCGGCGTTACAACAATGGGTTACAACAGGCAACAATGACCGCTAACATGCGAAATCACGCGAAAACGTGCGAAAACGTGCAAAACGTGCGTTCTCACACAGGAACGCTGTCGAACGGGATAAACAGTATCCTATGTCCGTCTCCTGGCCCTAAGCTTCCTGCTCACCAACTTTCAGCCAAATCGGTACAGCCGTTCTTGAGTTATAAATAGTGTAACTAACACGACTTTCTTTTTTATATATATATATATATATATATATATATATATATATATATATATATATATATATATATATATTCAACTCATTTTAGTAAAGGAATGGAGGTAGGTATTTCGGGGCTCAAGAAAACGTGCGCGAGCAACACATTACGTTTTAATGCGCCGGTTGCGAAACATCACTTCGTGTCGTCCGTGCGAATGAACAACTATTCCTGGCTATATCAGCAAGTCTGCCATTTCTATACATTTGTTAATGAGGAATTGATAAAATATATGAGGAAGAAGATGCTTTTAATCTCTAGCTACCAGTAGCACATTTACAGGGTTTTGGGCTGATGGTTTCTTATGAACTGCCAAAAATCTCTTTCCTTAGAGTGTGACATACTTTTACATTTGATTATAAAGCTTTAAACACATGATAATTTGTAACTACATTCCGGGGTCAAAATATTACTGGGTGCTACAACAATATATTACACATGCACAATAAACCCTGAAATAAATGCACAGAACTGTTGCAGTCATTTTCAGAGTATCTTTCAAGGTGTTTTAAATGCGGGAAAATGGTAAAAATGATTTTTTTAAACTACAGTCTAGCTGTCGAAAAAAAGTACAACAATTTGTGATTTCAGAGGATCCTTTGATATTTATTTTATAAGATAGTACATTATTTTGTGATTTTTTAAAAAATTCCATATGAATTTGGTGCTGAGAAAATATCTTATTTTTCATCTTTTGATAATCATAAAATAATGTGAAGTCGACAAAAATAATTTTAAAAAAACCAGCTTGGTTATAAATGGTTGTGGGCAATGGAACGGGAGCTAAGAAATCTTTCAAAAATCATTTAATTTAGTGTTATAGTATTCATATGTCATTTGGTTTTGAGAAAATTTTTACCGTAATATCCAGAGGTACCCCTTACCCTAATCTTATCAAATTGTATTTTAGTTAAAAAACATTTTGAACTTTTTTCGAATGTCTTGTAATAAAACACGATAGTTCTCATAATTGTGAATTGCTGTGGGAGGAAACTTGTTTACCGGTCGGCATCAGAAAGAAGATTGTATCTGCAGCACTTTGTAATTCTTTCGGCTTGGCTCGCAAATTATGTTTTCCCCTGTGGTTGCCACTCCCTTCCCGCGGATTTCAGCTGCTCTCTAATCGCAGTGGACGTGTGTTCAACCATGCAGTTGTGCTTGTTAAAACGGACTCCACATACAATCCACCTGAAATAAAAATTATATAATTAAAGGGACACTGTTTCGCTCTAAACACAGAACGAGGATTTTATTTTAATTATTACGAAGAAGGCGAAGTAGATTCACAAAATACATGATAATTAAAACGTGAAGTTGTACTTTAATAAATTACACGACTGCTAACCTCTCATTGCGTTAAATCAGCTGATATTTAAAAAGAGGAAAACCGCTAGAAGTTGCTGCAATGATATAAAATGCCAGTGTGTTAGATATAAATTATCACATAACTGAACAAATAAAGTATACAACTCAAATACAGTTAAAGGTTTATTTAGATTGCACGATCATACAATATTGTAGGATCATCAATATTGCCTTATTGTGTAGTTTCAGAAATCCTTAGTGGTCTGATGTTTATTTTTGTTATTACGTATTTCTTTTACACATACATATGCATATTGCGACCTCCTGACCTCTTCTGCGAAAGCTGGCCCAATCACCTAAGTAGTGCTGGCCCATATGCAGTGCCTATTACTTTTCCTTTGCAACACTGGATACACTGGAGCACCATTTTTTTAGTTGGTTGAATCACTCAACATCAGGAAACTATTCACTCCGATATGCAAAGGGAGGCCCGCCAACTCTCAAACCCAGATTTAACAGAATGCCCAGACGGAAAATCAAACCATAGGTATGCCGTTAACTAAAATTTTACTTATATTTGTTACATGTAATTTTCATGGTTTTTGCGTGTACCGTATACTACGTAGCGAATCCCTGTAGATTATTTTTTTTCAAATCAAATATTTTAATCCAGTGGTGACACAGAGTTTCTCGTACTACTCCTAGTTTTCTAATATCTTTGGTCAGAGCTAACGTTCCAATATAGCCCCATTCTCTTCCCATCCCATTCCCTTTCCGTGCTACTGTGCGTGGCGCCTAATATCTTTTTTACATTTTCTCAAATTTTCGGTCCTCTAATCAGAATATTGAAGTATAACTTTAAGACACAGAAGGGTAAAACCTGACTCTACATGCAAATTTCATTTGAAAAATTTGGAGACATTTAAGAACGCATTAAAATGCCATTTTTGTTATGTTAATCAACGCATTCAATACCATTCTGTACGGATTAAAGAAAAAAAATTACAGCAATTTTTGAGAAAATCTATTTTTAAATTGCCCAAATGTCACAAATGTCAAAATTACGCGAAAACTACCACTGTTACAAAAAAGTTAAATGACGTTAATTAACGAAATAATTGCAAATGTCCTCTGAAAAAAAATTTCATCAACAATTTTTAGGTGGCTCAGAGCATCAAGTGATGCCTCTGCAGTGCCTCTGACCGGGAGATCTTAAGGTTCGAATTCCGACGGAGGCAGGACTTTCATCACTTGTTAAACAGATAGGCCGAATTCAGCGGTAGCTCAGTGCATCAACTGATGTCACTGCAGCGCCTCTAACCGGGAGGTCCTAGGTTCGAGTCCTGAGGGCGGCAGGATTTTTGACACAAGCTTTTCAGCTAAATCGAATTCAGCTGCTGTCTGGAGGAGAATTCTAGTGGCCGGCTGCTCTGATCGGTAGTTTTCCGTGGTTTCTCCGATCAACACCAGGCGAATGCCGGAGCAGTACCCTACCAAACGGGCCACGAACCGCGCGCGATCTGTCCTTCCTCTTCCTTGTCCTCTCCTCTCCCCTTACACACACACTTAAACTAACATGCACTACACTACCACATATTCCGGGAGACCGGTCGAAGCTTAGAGCTTGTCTCGGCTGGGGCGGTACCCCGTTGGTGGGAGAGTCCTGGTTAGTGGGAAACCCCACTAGCCGACGGTAGGTCGGCGCCGGATCTCGCCATCCAGCGGGGGAAGATCACCGCCATCTCCCGCGAAAAAAAACATGAACTACACTAACGGGACTAATGACCGAAGCAGTTGACGCGCCCGGAAACACGAAAAAAACAAAAAAACAAACCAAACCAATCGACATCAGCCGCTGCCTGGAAGAGAATTCAAGCGGCCGGCTGCTCTAATGGGTAATGTTCCGTGGTTTCTTCGTTAAAAACCAGACGAATGCGGGAGCAGTACCCCCAAAAGGGCCAAGGACTGCGCACGATCTTTCCTTGATCTTCCTTTTCGTATCCTCACTCCTTACTTAAGCATATTCACTTTCATAGATTACGCTACTAGGAGGGACGGATGACATCTTTGCAGTCAATCGATTTTTCGGAATCAAGAAACCACAAAACAAGGATTCTGACTACATACCGTGTTAGAGTACGTGACACCAGGTAAACAAACAAATTTTATCAAGTTTTCGTCACCAGGGCCCGCCAAGAGTTTTCTTGTCAAAAATTCGCCGCTTTCCAGACACGATTACAATACTTCTCTTCTTACGAATAAATGTAAAAAAGTAAAAAACGTTGAATTCTTTTAAAAGAAGACAGTTTTGAAGAATTGTAAAATATATTTATTGTTTATTATGTTTCTCTATCCATTTGCATCCATTCGATTGTTCTCAAGACTATCAGGATTGCTGTGTTGCCAAATGAATATGCCAAGATAATCCAAATCTATTGTTTCTGTCACAATAGGCAATTTTACTAACGTTTAAAATACCATCGATCGTAATTGATGTATTCACGTGATGTATGAACGTGAACGATGTATGAACGTGATGTAGGAACTGAATATTTGAATTCAGTGAATTTAACGAAGAATATTAATTTAAAGTTACATTGTTAAGTAATTTAAAGTTAATATTCCTAATTGTAATATGTAAATTGTAGGGTTCTGCCATTAGGGTGTATATACCTACCTGTAGAAGTAATAAATATCTAACACCAGAAAGCAGTTTTCATTTAAACTTTTGATTTTTTCACACTTTGTTTGTTTAGGACTTTTCCATGTGATAGTTGAAGTGTAAGATAGAAATAGTAATATATAAATAGTAAATATTTCATAACTATTACCAATATTTTGAGAAGGTATGTGATGTAGCATC
Organism: Teleogryllus occipitalis; assembly: GCA_011170035.1. Taxonomy (NCBI): domain Eukaryota; kingdom Metazoa; phylum Arthropoda; class Insecta; order Orthoptera; family Gryllidae; genus Teleogryllus; species Teleogryllus occipitalis. The sequence continues at coordinate 81,461 of BLKR01000522.1, forward strand.
ACTATTGTTGCTTTTAATCACTCACATTACGTACATAGAATAACTACTTTATTTCTAAATATTTGCAATCGTTTATTAATCACCAAGCACAATTCGTCGCAATTTATGAAATATTTTCTCTTTTCAATCGTCTCACCGAAATCACCACGAACTTTACACTAATGCGTAGTCGCATTCCTTTAATATGATTTATTTATTTATTTTACGTCAAAAACAGTTAAAACTGTGTATGACGTGCTACGGAGAGAAGTGAATTCTGTGCACGTTTTCAAAATTCTGTGATCCATACACTAAGACATGTACTATTTGAATTTTGAATTAATTTAAAAGAAAACACGATCCCATGTAATAAAATCTATTTTCAAGGATAAATAAGCAATAAATTATGGGCTTTTATCCATGATGTCCTTCGTCTAGGAATAATACTACCTGCCGCGACAACATGGAAACGATAATTTGAATAACTATATTTCCCAATGAATTCTAAAAGTCGTGCACAGATAATGAAGTTACATTTATATAATTTCTGTATGAATTGTCACTGTGGACTTTCTCTCAATCTTCAAATTCTATCTTCATCACTATTTTGTGTAGGCATGAAGCATCGCAAAGATACAAATGAATAAATAAATATTGTAATATTGCACTCATCTATTATTTATAGATCCTGCCACAAGAACTAAGAAGTACAAGGAAGCCATCCAGTGAAAAATTGATAAACCCGTTAATCCTCTTCCTTTTAAAAGCTCCAAAATGTTTGTTTTGAACTTTTAAGTTGTATCTTAAATATACTGCGACAGTATTTTTTTAAATATAATGGCTGTGTTAAACTGACAAAAAAATCTCATATGAGTAATAGATGAATGACTAACATAGTAGAATTCGTTTTTGAATTTTAAAATCGTTTATCTTAATTGAAGCACAATTTACCTAATGCATCAGTGTTTGCGATTTAAGAGAATACCATCTATATTACAAAAACATGTGGTATTATTTAAGAACAATGATGGGTAATGAGTATTGAAATGAAACGTAGTTTATGTAAACTTACCTTCGCATTGACCTAAAGTTTATGTACGACCTCTTCAACTTCATTTCATATTTCAATCCACAACGAATTGTTATTTCTGACTATTTATAAATCTCATCAACAATTTTCTTATGCGCCAGGAATTTAGATGCTCTAATCCTTTGAACATTAACTTTTCTCTCACTAATGCATGGGTGCTAACGCGCAAAACTTTCAATATTATCCCTCTACAAGCCCCAAAAAAATCAAAACGCAAAACTCGGGTGCCTTAGAGCAGAACTCTTGCATTCTTCCACAATTGGCAAGTTTCCATCAAACGGACAGCATTGTATGAAAGGAGCCTGAAACTCGAAAAATTAACAAAAGGCTTTGGCGCCGTTGCAAATCGTGCTTTGCGGAATCCGCTCCATCAGCGTTGGCAAATCCTACTTCGGAGAAGCTTTCAACCTACGGAACGGAACGGAACGAGCTTCTGAATCGAAGCGACCGAACATAGAACAAACTTAGTAGAAATACTCAAAGGAAATCTCTCTCCACGCTACAGCCAATCCGTTTGATTAGCTTGGCCGCAAATGAACCGCTGCCATTAATAATGCAGAAGAGACCTCTGGCGGGCAAACACGCCAACCAGTAGCAGGCACCATTGCAGATAGAGTGCGCGGTCTTCGAGGTAAACTTGATTTTCTCCCGCGGAGAGCAGGCGAGTATATTGCAGTTTACGGCAGTTGGTTCCAGCCAGCCCCTACCAATTTATAATTGAAATAAAAATGAATGTCAATTTCAGTTAACAACTCCAAATCCATGGTTTGATAAAAGCTTTTTGAAAGCTGAAGAATATTAATTTCACCAGTGATGTGACTTGTTCTTTTATTTTTAATCTTTTTTTTTAAAACGTCTCCGCGCCCGTCTCCGCGCCCGTCTCCGCGCCCGTCTCCGCGCCCGTCTCCGCGCCCGTCTCCGCGCCCGTCTCCGCGCCCGTCTCCGCGCCCGTCTCCGCGCCCGTCTCCGCGCCCGTCTCCGCGCCCGTCTCCGCGCCCGTCTCCAGGCCGTCTCCAGGCCGTCTCCACGCCCGTCTGTACGTCCGTCTATCTTGTCCAGAATATCTGATTGGAAGGACATATTGTCGAGTAGAATAACTGAAGGTTTCTTCAGGTTGTTGAAAAGTGTTTCTTCCATCTAACAACAGAATGTTTGTGGTTCATTTCTTATTGGTAGTCCTTAGTTTTTCTGTAACGATGACTATTTTCCACGAAATACTCCCTTGTTCCAGCGTGTACAACAATAATGCGACCGCCTCTGCCAAAAGAACTGCCTTTGTTCCTGCAACTGAATCGACTGTTCGCCCTTTACTGGGAGTATCTACCATTGTGTGGTCTACCTCTCCACACTGTTCCTTGTTCTACCTGGAGGATTGTTTGATTGATTGATTGCTAGTGATTCCGGGCGCGTCAACTACTATGGTCATTAGTCCCGTACGTTTAGTGTGTGTTTTTGCTTCGGAGGTGGCGGTGGTGTGCCCGCTGTATGGCAAGATACGGCGCATACCTACCGTCAACTAACGGGGATTTCTTCAACCAGGTATCTCCCACCAGCGGGGCACCGCCCCACACCCTTTACTGAATGTGGACCCTGTGTGGTCTACCCCGGGGTGGGCACCTTAGCTTTTCGCTTATATCATCACTCCCCCCCCCCCAGCGTACATGTTCGCCATCAGGCTGGTATCCGAATCCCGCCGGAACGAAGTTTGTCCTCATGGCAACCAACAATGCCTGGATCGTACCGCCCTGACAGCTCAAAGATCCTAGTTATCCATGCTAGTACCGCAAGTCAAATCAATGCACCACTCACATGCGCTGGGTCAAGTCCCCCTCTTTGCCCGGGGTATTAGACAACTGCCACGACAGAGTCGAGAGCCCTTCTGAAGGCCTCCGGGTCGAGACCCAGGGAGCTCGGGGCTCCTAAGCTGTCTTCTCAGGGCCTCCTCCTTGAAGCTACGGACGTGAGTGACGCCGAAACCGAGGCAATCCCGACGGTGGGTCCATGTCCCCCGTCTCGACTTTTATACTGAAATGTAATTACCAAATATAAATGTCAATCGTAACCAATTTATAAATAATTTGGGTAACAGGAAAAAGTTACACTTGAATTCGTGATTATCAATTACTGTCTTCGGATATATTACAAATAAATATAAATCCCGCTAGCTCGGTCAACGGGTTCTTATGAAATAATTGTTGCTACTTACACTCAACCAATTACTCAATCTGCCATCCATACGGACTGGCGAGGAATCTGAAAATAATTCTAAAATGTCTACTCTAGGATAGCACGTAATGGCAAATGAGAATCAGCTTTCTTTCAAACTATGAATTATAATTTATTATGCATGCCAAAGTTATCAACTATCATTGATTATTATAATTTATCGTTAGATCATGACCGTTTTTGTCTTTATTGCAATAACAGCATTATAGAACATTTTATCCCTTCTTGTTTATTCGCGCGCACGTCGCTCGATGTCGCCACGTAAGGTAGACCAATATTTCTTCTTGTTGAAGTCCACCATGATCAGCGACCACGTAGAAACTTCCTTCAACCACTTTACAAGCACTGCCTATACTCTTCGTCTTGCGCCTCAGGTAGACACCTCTTTCAAACTGATTACTTTCTTCAAGTCAGATTAATATCTTTCTAATACTATTTTCTATCACCTAGCCATGGCAATTCACAATTCACTGGTAAAATTTCTTAGTCAAATCTTGTAACTCCACCGCGAAAATATTCTAAGTTCACTTTTCAGTTCACTCATAAAAGTTCTACAAGTTCGAGTTTGCAATGGTACAACACGTAAATTTTATAAGTTCCCGTTGCACACCTAATGCGGAAATATTCTAAGTTCAAGTTCAAAGTTCACTCGCAAGAAATATCACACGTCCCGATTTGATAATTAACCTCAAGAAAGAGCGAGTCCCAATTTGATAAAACCTCAAAAAATTAACAAGCAAGAAAAAACGCGCAAGCGATCCACTCAACACCACGACACGAGTCGGAATGCCCTATTTCCCAATATGGTCCACCCGTCAACGCTCTCTGTGTTTCTCTCTATTGGTTTTCTCGTTGCTACGGTGTCTCCTGTACCTGCTTCCAAACGAACTCGTTTCGCGTTGCTACGGTGTCATCTGCGTATCTGCACCATAGAAACCCACGTCTGAGGAAGAACTCCCGTTGCTACGGTATTATCTGCGTATCTGCATAGAAACCCACGTCTTTTGCAATATCTACAACATTTTGACCTTTATTTGCCTAAATGTTGGTCAGTTTTGGTATGTTACAATAAGTGGGTTTGAGGCCAGCTGCACACAGGATGCTGGCTGGCAAGTCCCCACGCCCGATCCCGCGCAAGAGCTACTACTTTGAGACTAACGTGAGTTCCACCATGAAGCTCGGTGTTCGAAAGGTCGTTTGCAAGTCTCCGCCAGGAACCGCGGCCACGCAGTCACAATTTTCCCTTGCGGGGCGTCCCTTTACTGACACTACATCCAGCGTTGACCCACGTCTCGTCCAGCCCAATAATGTCAAAATTAGTTTTCACGATTTCACGCAGAAAGTAACGTCACGCAATAATGTCCGTCATTTCCATGAGTACATGACGGCAGGAACTGTTTTGTTGCGAAATCCCTTATCACGAAGAAACCAGTTCGAAGAGACGACTTGCTTCCAGAAAAAGCCGCCTGTAAAGCTTTATTTAGCTTGTCGAGATGATCTTTTGCCCTTTAATAGTCATATATGGAACTGCATCAGTCTGGAAATAATCCAGATTCGTGACAGTCTCTTGTCAGGTGTTTTCAGGTGATATGGTTCTGTCTTGTCTGCTGCGAATTTCTGATTGCTAATTCATCCATCAATAATTCAACCAACGCGCACGCAAAACTTCTACGAGAAACAGAAGGAACAGAATGCGCGCACAGCAAAGGCAGAAACACCGGAGACGGGGTGGAAATTTCGCTACGCGATGCTCGTATGTTTCCTGTTAGTCAGAGGCAACTCAGCAACGTAACTCGGCACGCTTTCATTCTCTGATTGGCAGTTTCCATGAAAACGGGAGAGGCGTCCTTATGTCACACAGAACTGTCAATCACCAACTGCCATTAATCGGGCCTTAAGTATTCAGAGGTGAAGGCCATCCAATACATCGTCTCATGAAAGCATTAAAAAGTTACAAATCTATCATATTTTATAATTAAAATATTATATTTCGATCACAATGGAAACGTTTGCACGAAGTTATATCTTTTGAAAGAAATGTATTATCACAAATACAACACTCAAAACGTGCTTTCTATACAGTCACAAACATCGTGGTTTACCTATCAAAATTTCATAATTTAATTATGGAGCCTAGCCAACTGGACCAGTCACTAAGTATCCGGTCTAGCAAAAAATTCTCGACGTTTCCGGAAGGTTTTGTTTCACCCGTTCTATGTTTTGGGGAGTGATGGATTCGAATTTGAGGTTTACTACCTCGAAAAATGTCGAAGGTTGGCAAAGAAAAGTGCAAAACACTCCTCAAAATTTCACACTTTTTCAGTGTTTTCCTTATATCTCGGCAACTATGTGCTTTATCGAAATGACATTACAATAAAAGTAAACAAAATTAACTACAAAATACGTATTTTCACTTTAATTTTTTAACAATTTTTTTCGCCGCTGGAGTACATAGCAGGGCTGTCAGACTAAAAAGGAAGAACGTTCATTACCGCCCTATTATGAGGTGGCCGCACTCTAGTTGCACTACAATTGCTTGAACATGACTATAACGAATTAATTATTTGCACTGTCAAACGACTTTGATTGGGAATTCCAGATTTACACCGCTGATGGTGATTGCCTTTCAGTAGAAGCTAAGTTACAATGAGAAGATGAAATTTTCATTTTCAGCAACTATGTGAAATGTTTATTTCTCTAATTCTATATTCTGTTTGGTGGATGGTTTGGCATTGTCAAACGACTTTGATTGGGAATTCCAGATTTACACCGCTGATGGTGATTGCCTTTCAGTAGAAGCTAACTTACAATGAGAAGATGAAATTTTCATTTTCAGCAACTATGTGAAATGTTTATTTCTCTAATTCTATATTCTGTTTGGTGGAAGGTTTGGCATTGTCAAACGACTTTGATTGGGAATTCCCGATTTACACCGCTGATGGTGATTGCCTTTCAGTAGAAGCTAACTTACAATGAGAAGATGAAATTTTCATTTTCAGCAACTATGTGAAATGTTTATTTCTCTAATTCTATATTCTGTTTGGTGGAAGGTTTGGCATTGTCAAACGACTTTGATTGGGAATTCCAGATTTACACCGCTGATGGTGATTGCCTTTCAGTAGAAGCTAACTTACAATGAGAAGATGAAATTTTCATTTTCAGCAACTATGTGAAATGTTTATTTCTCTAATTCTATATTCTGTTTGGTGG